>JAAKBH010000602.1:0-180196 GCA_019776075.1 Amaranthus palmeri | reverse complement strand
TTTTTATTAAATTGGATCGATAATTTATTTGCGTTTTTTTATTAAATTGGATCGATATTTATTTTAATAATAAAATAATAAAAACTGGTCAAATGTGGTCAACAACAATTGACCACATTTTGACCAGTTTTATTATTTTATTATTAAAAAATACCGACTAGATTTCGACTTAATGTTTAGTAGGTGTTTGGTCGGTAGAAAATATTTTCAGTCAACAGAATATTGACTTCACCGACCAACTTCCTACCATCCATTAGTCGTTAATCAGTTGGTAAATTAGGCGCTAAAATGTGGTCAAAATCTGGTCAAATAAAAGTTTGACTTTTCCGACTAATCTCCTACTACGCCCTAGTCGGAGAATAGTCGGAAAATAATTAAAATAATATTTTTACAAAAACCAATAAATATCAACAAAATCGGTTTTTTGTTTACATCGACTAGATTGCTACTAAATTTTAGTCGGCAGTTGCGGCTAAACACCGACCCAAATGTATAGTCGCAGTTTGCGACTAAATACCTACCAAGATCAAGTTGGTCGGACTTGTGACTAATTTACCGACCCAGATCATTTAGCGACAAAAGTATACCGACTAACGTGTTTTAGTCGGTGGTTAGTCGGTATAGCTCTATACCGACCAAATGCCGACTAAATGCCTTAGTCGCAAAGCTGCATTTTTTTTGTAGAGATTAAACGTCTTGATTTATCTTTGAAATGAATTTCGAAATTGATTTGGAAATAAAGCTATTTGTTGAGAGTTTGGGGTAGACATGGGTTAGGTACATATCACATCCACGCATTTTTGATTTCCTTTGCATGTAGTATATTGGAAACTTAATTGATTCATGAGAGTTACTATTTTAAGTCGTCCTTAATTACTATTGTATGTATATTGATTTAATTAAATATACAGATAACATTTCTACATCATTGAGCATTTGTGATAGCCATTGAAGTAAACGATAAGTTTATAAGAATTTTATAATAATTCGTTATTTTTGAGATACTAGTTTATGACGACTTAGAAAACATGAACCAAAAGATCTTTGTGATCATATTTGATTCTGATGCCAATATGGAATTCAGACTTGTATGTATGGTCACACATTCTAGTATATGCATCAATATGCCGCATTAATCAGTAGGTTTTTCGATATAAATCGAGTATATGATCAAGTCTTTCTTGGTTTAGTTATTATTCAAACATATCAATTAGTCAAGCCTATTAGTTCTTCACGGCATAAAAAGTTCTGATAAAAAGCTTCTTAATATGGTTAATAAGCATCCAAGGAAGAGTGTAAGTAGTTTGAACCAGAATAAGGACAAGAGCTAAAGTGTAATATGAATTCGATATATTGTACATGAAAGAGAGGGGTCTTGTGTGCGATACCTTGTAAATAAAGTTTTAATCACCAGTTGATGATAATAATACGGTCATAACTAAAGTATAGATGCGTTAAAACCTAAATATTAAGGAGAAGTTGGAGAGCATGTTAAGAGTTTATAGTTGGAGAATTCAACCCCAATTTCGGGCCATGATCTATAAGAGTGTTATTAAAAATATTCATTATACAATGATGAGTTAAAGCTAAGAGATTGTTTTCAACGTCTCCCAGTGTTTAAAGATAATGCTATGATAAGTATCGCATTAGTATTGTTGTTTAAACTAGAAACGCCTTAATATTTTCTTTTGGAGTTATAATTCTTACTAGATGACCTTAGAAATTTTGTGGATGTTGTTTAAAGTAAGTCCCGGATTGGTTAAGATTGAGGGTTTCGACCTTTGTAATTAGCTATAGTAATATTGGTGTTGAGTTCAAGTGTGGCATAATCGTGTCTACCAATAAACGTTTCAATCTCATACAATGTTTGAGACTGGTGCTTTAAACTGATTAATGTAATATATCTGTCAGTTCTATGCCCAACATCATTTGCTTGTAGTGAGACCTTAAGAATCAGTTGAAAGTTATAAATATTGATGAATTATATACTATCATTTTAATTTTGTAAGCATCCAATTCTTATTATAATGAATATAATATTTCATGTTTGTCAAGTGATAATGACCCTCAAATCACTACTTGTTTGTCAAAAACTAGTTGAAGTGGTTCTTTGGATAAAATGTCAAGAACAGCACTGTATTTCGCACATCAATAATTGAAGTATAAAATTGCACCACCAAAAATATTTTATTAAAGAATCTAGGATGCCTATTATTGTGATATATCATAGAAATACATATACTTCCTCTAATTCTTTAAAGTTGTCTCATTTAGTTTTGACACACTATCTAATATATTAATTCATTTCTAAAAAATAATCAAAAAATTTGAAAATTTAATTGAATTAAAATTTATATTTAGACGAATCTAATAAGATTATGCGTTGAATTTTAATAAAAATTTTAATAAATAGTACTAAAAAACTAAAGTGTACAATTTTAAAAAATAAGAGTGAGTAAAGAAGTTTGTTAGATAACCCACTGAAAAGCATATGGAGGTTTAGTACATGAGCCCTTAAACAAATTGAAAGTAGTAAGAGTTATTACTTATGTTTATAAAGAAGTGTATTTTCTTCTTTTTCTTCGATATGATATAATTAACCTTTGAGTAATAATATGAAATTAAACAAAATTTCTTACTTGCAATTTATTAAATCAATATTTAGCTCTAAAACTAATTAAAATAGGAAATGACAAATGATGGGATATTGGGAGTGTCCTTCACAAATTAAAAAGACAAACATTAAGTATATAAATAATAATACCAATTGTGACAATGCAATTAATTAATGTAGTAATATCATATCACTTGAACATGTCACCATTACATTTAGGGGGTGTTTGCATAATGGACTTAAGGAATTAACGGTCCATTTGGTAGGTAGTCATAAATGATGGTAATGAGAATGAAAAATTAGTGTAATTTTAGTTGAAAAATCTCTTGTCTAACTTGATGGTCATGCTTGTCCAACTTCAATCATCTCATTTTCTTTATAAAATTCATTCCAATGCATTACCATTGGAGAGGTGATATTAGGTGGTAATGAAAATTTGTATACAAAAATACTTTTTTGTGATCAAAATTTCATTACCATGGGAATGATATGGATCTTTTAATGAAAATTTACACTATAAATTATTCTCATTACCACCATTAAGTACCACTAACCAAACGGACCGTAAGGGAATTAGACTTTCTGTCATTAGTTAGTCCAAGTCTTTGTTATTTTAATGGGTATGAGAATAGGAAATGAGACCTAAATAGGATATATATTCTTTTTATATTAATTATTATGACACCGTAAGGGAATTGCCATATAACTATTAATAACATTTAAAAATTCATACAACTACTGCCATTATATTAATTATTATGACACCAAAATTTGTGTGAGTATGAATATTCTTATTACAAGTAGTCTTTCCATCGCATGATAATTGCTATTATAAAAGCATATATATTCTTTTTATATTTTATATTTAGTTAATTTATTACCTTAAAATCTAATGAAAATTTAATCCAATGATGATTAATTAGAAAATTAAGTGAAGGAAACTTATTCGGTATCGCTAGAACTAAACTTATCTTGCTTAATGTTCTTTTTTTTTGTAACAGCATGGGCCTTCTTATAAAGTTTCATTGTTATTTCATCTAATTGTTTTTGGAATTGTCCATACAGCACACTAATAATTATGGATAGCTCCATCATTCAATTACTACTCAATAATCTCCAACTTATTGTTGTTCATGATACAGAACACTATCACTAGGAAATTACTATTTTTTGTAGTGAAAAAAACATTTATGGAAAAACCCAAAAGTCAGGGTCACACGTGAAATTTCTCAAAAATATTTTAAGTAATTGTAAAGTTGTTAAAATCACGATTCTACTTAGAATCGTTTAGAGAGGTAGAATCAAATTGGTAGAATCGAATCGTAGAATCGAACGACTCTATAAATAAACTTAAATATGTTAAAAATATCTAGTTTCTTATCATTATTATATCCAATTCAAAAGTTTAAATTTATGAATTAAAGTTCCTTTGACTTTATCTTTAAGAATATAACGACAACTTTTTCATAATTAGTTTAAATCTTCCTATCGATTTAGAAATTTGTTTTTTAAAAGTTTCCATGATGGAAAATTTGAAATTTATGTAAACAATGGTACATAAGAAAAATTTAAAATAATTCATACTAAATTAGTAGAATCGGATCGTTAAATCGTAGAATTATCGTGTTATGATTCTACCACTAAAAATTTTATTCTAACTAGAATCGTAAGGTTTTACAACTTTAAGATTCTAACTGCGATTCAAATCGCTCGCTTGTTTTTAAATTATAAAATCGTAGAACTATACATCAGAGATATCGCGATTTTAACAACATAATAATATCAAACTATACATATAAATATTTAAAATATTTAATTTCATTAATTATATTCCAGTGGTTATAAATAATAGTGCGAACCTTTGTTTATGGCAATGGACTCCTTGCTTAGAATAAACATGAAATGAACAACACCGTGATGAAGATTCTTTGCAACACAATGGTCACCGGAAATCTTGATAAAAGGTTGAAGGCGTATGGAAACTTTCCTTTTGTGATATATCCCCCACAAAGGTACTTGGGTTACGATAATGGATATTCACAACGAGATACAATCAACCACATTAACCGATGAGTACGCACCGATTAATCTAAACAACAAAGAGTTTATAAGAGAAAATGAAATCAGAAAAACTATAACGGAGTTGATCACTCTCCTTTACGTTTCAAGAGAATAAGAGAAAGATGACAGAATTTAGATTCTAACAACAAGTCATTTGATATCCATGCACTCACTCTTATTTATAGAGTTGAAGTGTCACATGGTTTCATCCAATCCATACATCGGTTGACGATGTAACACATTGATACATAACAACACATTAGTACATGAAACATAACTTTGTTTCATGAACAATCACTTTGTTTCATGAACAATTACTTTGTTTCACACAAAAAAAAAAACTTCCAGAAACTTTCTGACTCGAAAATCTCTAAGTGTTCGAACGAGCAACCATAGTGCTCGAACGAGCAAACCACCAAAACATCAAACAGAATGTTCAGAAGCATTCTGACTTGCTCAGAGCCACATGCTCGAACGAGCATAATAGTGCTCGAACGAGCAGCTTAATGCTCGAACGAGCAACCACATGCTCGAACAAGCACTTGCTCGTGATGCCATGTTTTGGTTCCGTTGTTACGTACTTGCTTAGTTTATGTAATACATGTTCTAAGCCTTGGATATGTCCTACATGCTCTAAATATCCAACAATCCTCCCCCATTTAGAGCCTTTAGGACATTCTTTCTCTTTCTCTAAAACTGATCTCATAATCACATTCCATGCATCAATGCTAATGTCCCTCCGGATTGAATTAACACCTAGTACGACATACTTGACAAATGATCGTGAAATGATGATGTCCCTACGGATTGAATCACATAACACATCTGACCATTTGAAGATGAAGTACACACAGAACAAACGAACGCTTTGTCGTTTCTTGACACATTATAACGGCCGTGTCCATATCTTATTCATAAGTTTATCATAGTCGATACGCTAATCTTTACTACTTGAAGCGGCCACACTTCAAACTTATATAGGTAGGTTCTCATTACGTATAAAATATCCCCGTGAATGGATATCACCAAGAGCTCTTCTACTCTTGGCCTTGAGAACTTTCAAGGGACGACTACCTCGCTAACTCACGGTCCAAAGCAACGATGGGTCATTAAACTTTGTTGCTTACAAAATCCAAAAAGAATTACACCACATTGAATTCAGACACAATGTTACTCGTGTGTGAATTGGGCTTTCTAATCGAATTTTAGTAGCGTATTCCGATTGCAATTGACGCTTGTTCAATTGAATCCTTACTCATGGCTTTAGTAAAGCCAAATTGAACTTAGTGTTCACATAATCAAGAGTTATGACCCCATTAACGATAAATCCTTGCACTAGGCTGTGCCTAAGAGCAATATGATGGAATTTAGCGTTATGCACTTGATTATAATCCTTTTGCCAATGCCATCCTGCAATCCGTATGAATTGCCACCGGTGATATACACATTGGTAATATTGGTATAGTATCTCAAACATGAGATTCCTTTAACCATTCCGCTTCCTTCCCTGTATATGCTAGCGCTATAAACTCGGAAGCCATAGTGGAACAACAATGCACGTTTGTTTCTTGGAAGACCATGATATGGCTCCTCCCCCATAAACAAACACTCAACCACTCGTCGAAGATTAACTTCTTCATTCGTGATTTAACTTGCATTGGAATAACCCTCTCAAACTTGGAGGTTCTCCACTATAAGTGATACCACAATTCATAGTATCATTAAAGTATTTTAATACTCTCTTAATCACTTTTCAATGATGCGATCCTGGATTACAAGTAAAACTACTCCACTTTGCTGCCGCAAAAATATCCGATCTCTTACAAGTCATCGCTTACATTAGTGATCCATTAATCTTTGAACAAGATAATTGAGCAACTGGTTCCTTTTCATGTCACGAATTTGACATGTTGATACATAGGGGTCGACATTGGAATTCCATCAAACATGTTAAAACTTTTAAGTACTTTCTCATTGTAATGAGATTAACTTAACTTGATTCCATTGTCGTCTCTTATGATCTTTATCCCTAAGATCACATCGACCTCCCCCATTTCATTCATTTGAAATGAACTTGACAAAAGTCTTTGTCTCTTGAACCCGTACTAAATCAGTACCAAATATGAGCATATCATCAACGTTGAGACAAATAATGACTCCGTTGCCTTGCCCATTAAACATGCTATAAATGCACCTATTGTCTTGAATCAATTTGAATCCAAAGAACAAATTAATTCATTAAACTATTCACTTAGTGAACATTTTCTTCAAAAAGACTTTTTATTAAATATCTCAAACTAGAGAATTTCTTTGTCTAAAACTAAGACAAATGTTTATGGGTAAACATTATCTTTATTATTTACACTTGGAAGTTTCAAAATTACCTCCCCATTTGTAAACATTCAATCACTAAAAGAAATGTCAATTCTTTGTGATTTAATTCAAAATTGAATTTCATGCATAAAATATGCATAACTTGAGTAATTTACTCACATTATTACAAACTAGTAATAATCAATCAATTATTAAATATTATGGAATCTATTTACCATAATCTTCATTTTATACTTGAAGTATAAAATACATTATCATACTACTTGATAATTTCATGTCTTAAAGGACACAACTTTATAAGTGAATACTTATAATGCCTCTTTTAGTTATTAAAATAAATCAACTTCTCACATATAATTTATGAATAAATTATATACATCATCCATTTTCTCATATGGACCAAATAAACATACCAAAATATTATTACAAACTAGTAATAATAATTTGAGTTAAATCTTTATGGAATTTTAATCACCATAAAACATAATTTGCAAAAATCTATGCAAATTAATTATTCTCATATTTAGAATACCAATTTATTTCATAACTATTTTCATAAGTAATGATAAAAGCAACCATTTAATTATAATTTCAACATTGTTGAGTTATACATAATAATTAAACTTAATTATTATAAAAAATGGTCCAACCATATTAAACTTAAATTTAATATGTTCCATATACACAAAAGTGTATATCCACATGACATAAAATTCCTACCCCTTTATCTTAGTTATAATATAACTAGATTAACTTGGGTAATAACATAACTCATTTGAGTATGTCAAAAATAAATCATTACCCCTTATTATTATTTTGTAATAAACTTGGGTAAACAAATTATATGTCAATTTAATTCTTATCTCATTTTATGAGATGCTTGACATAAGTCAATTGAAACATTACTTACTTATAAGTAGTTATAACAAAATAACTACCATAACCAACCACAAAATGGTTCCATCAATTAAATTGATACTTAATTTCATAATCTTACAATTTAAAACAACATGAATAATAATAATCATAAACATGTTAAGCAATATTACATATCAGGATAGTATGTACCATATCACAAGAAAAACCGAAAAAATCAACAAAATTAGTTGATCGATCATACTTCTTAACATTATATAAAACAAATATAATAATAACCACTTAACAAAATCATAAGAAATAATACATGTTATCATGCTTAACATTCACGAAAGTAGGTAGCCTTATTACCAAAATCAATATATGAAAAAACATTATCAAAAGATAACCATACTTGTTAAAATAACACATATAGTAAATTATCCAAATTTCTTGGATCACGGCACATAATAACCACCGATCAATATTTATTTATTTTTTTTTTTTATTTATGACATAATCCATCATTAAAAACATCATAAACAAAATCATCCTTTAATCAAATAAAATTGATTAAACACATATTTTATGTATATACTTGGCAATTATAATTTATATATAATATATAAATCTTAACCATTTTAGTAATTTTATTTCATACTACAAAAATTTCATTGCCCTTTTAACCATGATGATTTCATGAATAGATTTCTATTCTCTTTTCTTAATTATAGATAATTAAGAAATAACACTTTATGATTTCCATCATAAATTCCATCATCAAAATAACACATACCCACTTCTCTAGATCATATCTTTGTAAATAATATTACCCACATGCTTTACTTCAAATTCATTATAAATTTGAACACATGTATATGATCATCCACAAGAAGATTCAAATGTATGTAAATACTTTCTCACAATTTTAAACACAAAACCATCAAACATAATTTATGATAAATAAATTACATGAAAGAAAACTTACTTGTTTTCCATGATTTCTTATTAAAAATACTCAAGAAAATAAATATATCATTTTGTCTTCATCAAAATCCATACCGAAATACTTTGCCCAATTTCATGAAGTTCGATGTGAGATCCTTAACGCTTGCCATGATCAAGAAGATATCACAAAAGATTGTTATAAATAATAGTGCGAACCTTTGTTTATGGCAATGGACTCCTTGCTTAGAATAAACATGAAATGAACAACACCGTGATGAAGATTCTTTGCAACACAATGGTCACCGGAAATCTTGATAAAAGGTTGAAGGCGTATGGAAACTTTCCTTTTGTGATATATCCCCCACAAAGGTACTTGGGTTACGATAATGGATATTCACAACGAGATACAATCAACCACATTAACCGATGAGTACGCACCGATTAATCTAAACAACAAAGAGTTTATAAGAGAAAATGAAATCAGAAAAACTATAACGGAGTTGATCACTCTCCTTTACGTTTCAAGAGAATAAGAGAAAGATGACAGAATTTAGATTCTAACAACAAGTCATTTGATATCCATGCACTCACTCTTATTTATAGAGTTGAAGTGTCACATGGTTTCATCCAATCCATACATCGGTTGACGATGTAACACATTGATACATAACAACACATTAGTACATGAAACATAACTTTGTTTCATGAACAATCACTTTGTTTCATGAACAATTACTTTGTTTCACACAAAAAAAAAACTTCCAGAAACTTTCTGACTCGAAAATCTCTAAGTGTTCGAACGAGCAACCATAGTGCTCGAACGAGCAAACCACCAAAACATCAAACAGAATGTTCAGAAGCATTCTGACTTGCTCAGAGCCACATGCTCGAACGAGCATAATAGTGCTCGAACGAGCAGCTTAATGCTCGAACGAGCAACCACATGCTCGAACAAGCACTTGCTCGTGATGCCATGTTTTGGTTCCGTTGTTACGTACTTGCTTAGTTTATGTAATACATGTTCTAAGCCTTGGATATGTCCTACATGCTCTAAATATCCAACAATCCTCCCCCATTTAGAGCCTTTAGGACATTCTTTCTCTTTCTCTAAAACTGATCTCATAATCACATTCCATGCATCAATGCTAATGTCCCTCCGGATTGAATTAACACCTAGTACGACATACTTGACAAATGATCGTGAAATGATGATGTCCCTACGGATTGAATCACATAACACATCTGACCATTTGAAGATGAAGTACACACAGAACAAACGAACGCTTTGTCGTTTCTTGACACATTATAACGGCCGTGTCCATATCTTATTCATAAGTTTATCATAGTCGATACGCTAATCTTTACTACTTGAAGCGGCCACACTTCAAACTTATATAGGTAGGTTCTCATTACGTATAAAATATCCCCGTGAATGGATATCACCAAGAGCTCTTCTACTCTTGGCCTTGAGAACTTTCAAGGGACGACTACCTCGCTAACTCACGGTCCAAAGCAACGATGGGTCATTAAACTTTGTTGCTTACAAAATCCAAAAAGAATTACACCACATTGAATTCAGACACAATGTTACTCGTGTGTGAATTGGGCTTTCTAATCGAATTTTAGTAGCGTATTCCGATTGCAATTGACGCTTGTTCAATTGAATCCTTACTCATGGCTTTAGTAAAGCCAAATTGAACTTAGTGTTCACATAATCAAGAGTTATGACCCCATTAACGATAAATCCTTGCACTAGGCTGTGCCTAAGAGCAATATGATGGAATTTAGCGTTATGCACTTGATTATAATCCTTTTGCCAATGCCATCCTGCAATCCGTATGAATTGCCACCGGTGATATACACATTGGTAATATTGGTATAGTATCTCAAACATGAGATTCCTTTAACCATTCCGCTTCCTTCCCTGTATATGCTAGCGCTATAAACTCGGAAGCCATAGTGGAACAACAATGCACGTTTGTTTCTTGGAAGACCATGATATGGCTCCTCCCCCATAAACAAACACTCAACCACTCGTCGAAGATTAACTTCTTCATTCGTGATTTAACTTGCATTGGAATAACCCTCTCAAACTTGGAGGTTCTCCACTATAAGTGATACCACAATTCATAGTATCATTAAAGTATTTTAATACTCTCTTAATCACTTTTCAATGATGCGATCCTGGATTACAAGTAAAACTACTCCACTTTGCTGCCGCAAAAATATCCGATCTCTTACAAGTCATCGCTTACATTAGTGATCCATTAATCTTTGAACAAGATAATTGAGCAACTGGTTCCTTTTCATGTCACGAATTTGACATGTTGATACATAGGGGTCGACATTGGAATTCCATCAAACATGTTAAAACTTTTAAGTACTTTCTCATTGTAATGAGATTAACTTAACTTGATTCCATTGTCGTCTCTTATGATCTTTATCCCTAAGATCACATCGACCTCCCCCATTTCATTCATTTGAAATGAACTTGACAAAAGTCTTTGTCTCTTGAACCCGTACTAAATCAGTACCAAATATGAGCATATCATCAACGTTGAGACAAATAATGACTCCGTTGCCTTGCCCATTAAACATGCTATAAATGCACCTATTGTCTTGAATCAATTTGAATCCAAAGAACAAATTAATTCATTAAACTATTCACTTAGTGAACATTTTCTTCAAAAAGACTTTTTATTAAATATCTCAAACTAGAGAATTTCTTTGTCTAAAACTAAGACAAATGTTTATGGGTAAACATTATCTTTATTATTTACACTTGGAAGTTTCAAAATTACCTCCCCATTTGTAAACATTCAATCACTAAAAGAAATGTCAATTCTTTGTGATTTAATTCAAAATTGAATTTCATGCATAAAATATGCATAACTTGAGTAATTTACTCACATTATTACAAACTAGTAATAATCAATCAATTATTAAATATTATGGAATCTATTTACCATAATCTTCATTTTATACTTGAAGTATAAAATACATTATCATACTACTTGATAATTTCATGTCTTAAAGGACACAACTTTATAAGTGAATACTTATAATGCCTCTTTTAGTTATTAAAATAAATCAACTTCTCACATATAATTTATGAATAAATTATATACATCATCCATTTTCTCATATGGACCAAATAAACATACCAAAATATTATTACAAACTAGTAATAATAATTTGAGTTAAATCTTTATGGAATTTTAATCACCATAAAACATAATTTGCAAAAATCTATGCAAATTAATTATTCTCATATTTAGAATACCAATTTATTTCATAACTATTTTCATAAGTAATGATAAAAGCAACCATTTAATTATAATTTCAACATTGTTGAGTTATACATAATAATTAAACTTAATTATTATAAAAAATGGTCCAACCATATTAAACTTAAATTTAATATGTTCCATATACACAAAAGTGTATATCCACATGACATAAAATTCCTACCCCTTTATCTTAGTTATAATATAACTAGATTAACTTGGGTAATAACATAACTCATTTGAGTATGTCAAAAATAAATCATTACCCCTTATTATTATTTTGTAATAAACTTGGGTAAACAAATTATATGTCAATTTAATTCTTATCTCATTTTATGAGATGCTTGACATAAGTCAATTGAAACATTACTTACTTATAAGTAGTTATAACAAAATAACTACCATAACCAACCACAAAATGGTTCCATCAATTAAATTGATACTTAATTTCATAATCTTACAATTTAAAACAACATGAATAATAATAATCATAAACATGTTAAGCAATATTACATATCAGGATAGTATGTACCATATCACAAGAAAAACCGAAAAAATCAACAAAATTAGTTGATCGATCATACTTCTTAACATTATATAAAACAAATATAATAATAACCACTTAACAAAATCATAAGAAATAATACATGTTATCATGCTTAACATTCACGAAAGTAGGTAGCCTTATTACCAAAATCAATATATGAAAAAACATTATCAAAAGATAACCATACTTGTTAAAATAACACATATAGTAAATTATCCAAATTTCTTGGATCACGGCACATAATAACCACCGATCAATATTTATTTTTTTTTTTTTTATTTATGACATAATCCATCATTAAAAACATCATAAACAAAATCATCCTTTAATCAAATAAAATTGATTAAACACATATTTTATGTATATACTTGGCAATTATAATTTATATATAATATATAAATCTTAACCATTTTAGTAATTTTATTTCATACTACAAAAATTTCATTGCCCTTTTAACCATGATGATTTCATGAATAGATTTCTATTCTCTTTTCTTAATTATAGATAATTAAGAAATAACACTTTATGATTTCCATCATAAATTCCATCATCAAAATAACACATACCCACTTCTCTAGATCATATCTTTGTAAATAATATTACCCACATGCTTTACTTCAAATTCATTATAAATTTGAACACATGTATATGATCATCCACAAGAAGATTCAAATGTATGTAAATACTTTCTCACAATTTTAAACACAAAACCATCAAACATAATTTATGATAAATAAATTACATGAAAGAAAACTTACTTGTTTTCCATGAATTCTTATTAAAAATACTCAAGAAAATAAATATATCATTTTGTCTTCATCAAAATCCATACCGAAATACTTTGCCCAATTTCATGAAGTTCGATGTGAGATCCTTAACGCTTGCCATGATCAAGAAGATATCACAAAAGATTGTTATAAATAATAGTGCGAACCTTTGTTTATGGCAATGGACTCCTTGCTTAGAATAAACATGAAATGAACAACACCGTGATGAAGATTCTTTGCAACACAATGGTCACCGGAAATCTTGATAAAAGGTTGAAGGCGTATGGAAACTTTCCTTTTGTGATATATCCCCCACAAAGGTACTTGGGTTACGATAATGGATATTCACAACGAGATACAATCAACCACATTAACCGATGAGTACGCACCGATTAATCTAAACAACAAAGAGTTTATAAGAGAAAATGAAATCAGAAAAACTATAACGGAGTTGATCACTCTCCTTTACGTTTCAAGAGAATAAGAGAAAGATGACAGAATTTAGATTCTAACAACAAGTCATTTGATATCCATGCACTCACTCTTATTTATAGAGTTGAAGTGTCACATGGTTTCATCCAATCCATACATCGGTTGACGATGTAACACATTGATACATAACAACACATTAGTACATGAAACATAACTTTGTTTCATGAACAATCACTTTGTTTCATGAACAATTACTTTGTTTCACACAAAAAAAAAAACTTCCAGAAACTTTCTGACTCGAAAATCTCTAAGTGTTCGAACGAGCAACCATAGTGCTCGAACGAGCAAACCACCAAAACATCAAACAGAATGTTCAGAAGCATTCTGACTTGCTCAGAGCCACATGCTCGAACGAGCATAATAGTGCTCGAACGAGCAGCTTAATGCTCGAACGAGCAACCACATGCTCGAACAAGCACTTGCTCGTGATGCCATGTTTTGGTTCCGTTGTTACGTACTTGCTTAGTTTATGTAATACATGTTCTAAGCCTTGGATATGTCCTACATGCTCTAAATATCCAACAGTGGTTGGCCTTAGAAAGCAAACTACCGGAGAATTGTCCATACATGATCACACTGAGAATTATGGATAGGTCCATGATTCAATTACTACTTAATAATCTCCAACTTATTGTTGTTCATGATACAGAACAATATCATTACCACAATACTAGTATTATATTCAATTTAATGTTGGAAATATATAAATAATTGGAATAATTGAATATTTTTTAACCACAAGAGGAATCGAACGCCGTGGTTGTACATTCGAATCTACTTGCGGCATAAACCCAGTCACAAAAGCAGGTTCCGCAACACGGGTAAAAGGGGCCGCATGCCTGTCTATATCCAACACACTGTAGGGAATTGTGTTTAACTCCTTCCAACATTATGTTTGAGAGCGGGTACGGGTCGGATGCTCCACCAATTTCTAGTTGGATTACTAAAATTAAAAAGCCAAACATGACAATAAACTTAGGTACTCCCATCTTTCTTCTTCTTTTTCGCTTTATTATTTTTACTTGTGTTTTGTGCTGTGTTGCATACTCAATATGCTGATTGCTATTTATAGACACTTATACTTATACGGGTATGGGTCGGATGCTCCATAATTTTGTTTTTTTCCTTCTACGGATAATTAAAATTAATGAATTGAACATATTTTTTTTAAAAAAAAAAAAGATAAAAATTATACTTATACAAAGGTTACCTAACCACATTATTAAAGTTTCTGATTGAATTATTGACAAGGCGTAAGCAAATATTTAGTACGATGTAAAATAATATTTCGCACATCAATAATTGAAGTTTCAAATTGCACCACCAAAAATATTTTATTAAAGAATTCTTTCCTAGTATGTCTATTATCGTGATATATCTTACAAATATATATACCCTTTATGATTTCTTTAAGTTGTCTCATTTAGGTTTCACATATTATCTTATATATTAATTTAATTCTAAATATCTTTAATTTTGCATAATCAAAAAATTTGAAAATTTAATATTTACAAAATTTATATTCAGACGAATCAAACAAAATTATGCGTGACTATATTTTGACGTTTGGATTATTACACTACAACATAATTTGTTTTTAGTGGGATATATTTAGTGACATTTAATTTAAATGCCACTATTTCAAATTTTTATAGTGTATATAAAGGATTTAGTGACATTTATTAGAGCCTTTAGTGGCATATTAAAAAGTCACACTAAAGCTTTTAGCGACATAGGATCTAGTGACATTTGTCACAAATGCCACTATAGACTATCGTGACAATTAACATATGCCACTAAAGACCAATTTAATTGTCGCTAAATCACTTTATGGTGGAACTTAAAATAAAAATTAATAATTATTACACTAAAAATATGAATTAGTGGCATTTTTTTAATGCCACTAAATCCAATGTCGCAAAAAGCTAAATTTGTTGTAGTTTTAGTAAGATACAAATAAAAAATGATCAACAATAAATAGTATAAAAAACTAAAATGTAAAACTTAAAAAAATAAGAGTGAGTATGAATTAAACAAATATGTACTGACTCGTCTTTCGTTTCTTTGCAAATTAGCTTAAGCTAGGTAAGATCAAATGATTCGATGAAAGAAGTTTGTCAGATAACCCACTGAATAGCATATGATATGGAGGTTACTACATGAGGTTTTAAACAAAATGAAACTACTTAACTTTTACCCTATAAATTATTCTCACTACTATTATTTAGTATCACTAACTACACTGACCGTAAGAGTTATTACCTATGTTTATAAAGAAGTGTATTTTCTTCTTTTTCTTCGATTTGATATAATTTACAATTGATCATATGAAATTGAACAAAATTCCCCAACCTTCCTAAATTTCCAATCTCTCCTAACAAATAAAGACATTTAAAGTCTCAATAAAAGAATTCACATTCCCTCACCCAAATCCATCATGCAAAACACCCCCTTAAGGAATTAATACTACAACATAATTTGTTTTTAGTGTGATATATTTAGCAACATTTAATTTAAATGTCACTATTACAGATTTCTTATAATGTATGTAGAGGATTTAGTGACATTTATTAAAGTCTTTAGCAGCATATTAAAAACTCACACTAAAGCTTTTAGCGATATAGGATCTAGTGTCATTTCTTACAAATGTCACTATAGATTATTGTGATAATTACTTTTGCCACTTAAGACCAAATTAATTGTCGATAAATCACTTTTATGGTGGAACTTAAAATAAAAATCAATAATTATTACACTAAAAATATGAATCAGTGGCATTTTTTTTAATGTCACTAAATCCAGTGTCGCAAAAAGCTAAGTTTGTTGTAGTGTAAAGGAATGGGACTTTGTCTCAAAAGTTAGACCAAGTCTTTGTTTGGTTAAAGAGAATGAGAATAGGAAATTGGACTTAAATGGGAGAAAGTTTCAACGAAAAATGTGTTCGGGGAGGGTGGCCATTTGAATTGAGACTTTCATTTTATCTCTTTCTTCCATGTCTCTATTCTACCATGACAAACAATAGATGAAACTTTTTTATCTTCCAAGTCTCAACTCAAAACTTTCATCTTAAAATTTCACAAGTCCATTTCCTTATGCCAAACACCCCTTAGTTACACTTGCATGTCACAAATGAAAATATAATACCTTGATGGTAATAAACATTTTAAATTGATACAGCCACTACCATTATATTAAAATTATTATGACACCTAATTTTGTACGAGTATGAATATTCTTATTACAAGTAGTCTTTCCATCACATGATAATTGCTATAATAAAAGAATATTTGGTTAAACAAAAATAGTAAAGCCATCAAACATTTCATATTTTATATTTACTTTAACGATCCGTTTGGTAGGTGGTAATAAACGACGGCAATGGAAATGAAAACTAGTGTAATTTTGGTTGAAAAACTCTTGGCAACATTGTATTAAGTAAATATTAGTTTGTATAAGATTGAGCAAATCATGGTGCCATACGTTAGTATTTGTATTCCCTTGATTTTTGCTATTCTCTTGAATTACCCTAATTGTAGCCTAATATTATGCTCATAGTTGACCATGTATATACTCTATATATTGTAAATCAATTTATGAATGAAATTATCTTTTCCCATATTCTTTACATGGTATCAGATTTTTTTTCGATCCCCACTCTTCCTCATTGCTGCGCAACAATGGTAAAAAATCAAACAATTTTACCTTCCTCCTTTAATCCCATTACAATGGTTACTCCTCCTGCTACTCTCCCTACCCTTGATTGTTCTTGGTTATTAGATAGTAGAGCCTCTCACCATGTGACAAATGATCTAACCACCCGATCTCTTCATGCTCCTTATAACGGTAATGAAGAGCTCATTATTGGTGATGGTACGTCTCTTCAAATTACTCGTATTGGTTCTATGTCTCTTACCCTTTCTAATTACACTGTTAATCTGTCTAGTGTATTATATGTTCCCAAAATTTCCCGTAATATTTTATCATTATCTCGTTTATGTGTTGATAATAATATCCAAATCTCTTTCTTCTCTAATTCTTTTATTATTAAGGATCCCTCCACAAATCAAATGATACTCAATAGACAAACCAATCAAGGAGTATATACCTGCTCCTTAATCTCACCAGTTGCCTATTCGACCATTTCCTCCAAATGTCCCTCCTCTATATGGCATCATCGTCTTGGTCATCCATCTACAAAAGTGTTTAATTTACTTTCTACCTTTTTAGATGTATCTCCTCGTAATCCATCTATTACTACTCCATGTAATGATTGTCAAGTAAATAAAAGTCACAAATTAGCCTTTTCTAATTCCACCCTTACCTCTACTGCTCCTCTTGATCTTATTTTTTCTGATGTTTGGACTTCTCCAATTTTATCTTATGATCATCTTAAATACTACATTATCTTTGTTGATCATTTTACTAAATATATATGGTTTTACCCCATGAAACACAAATTCGATTCTTTAAATATTTTTCTACGATTTCAGTCACTCGTTGAAAAATATTTCAATAGACCAATTAAACAATTCTTCAGCGACAATGGCGGTGAATATATTAAATTACAACCTCATTTTTCATCTTGTGGCATTACTCACTTAACCTCTCCTCCTCACACACCGGAACATAATGGGTATGCTGAACGCAGACATCGTCATATTGTTGAAACCGGTCTTTCTCTACTCTCTTATTCTAAATTATCACTAAAATTTTGGCCTTTAGCTTTCACTACTGCTACATATCTTATTAATCGATTACCTACTCCAACTCTTCAAAATCAATCTCCTTTTTATTCTCTATTTCATACTCATCCAAATTATTCTAAACTCCGCTCTTTTGGTTGTTTATGTTATATATCCATGGCTCCGTCCTTATAATAATCATAAATTACAACCAAAATCACTTCCTTGTATTTTTGTTGGTTATTCTTCGACTCAAGGTGCTTATTATTGTCTGGATCCTCTTACTGACAAAATATATACCTCTCGTCATGTCAAATTTTTTGAACATGAATATCCATATATTTCACTTACCAACATTTCAAAAACAACCTCTGTCTCCTGTGATAATAATTCTTGGGTCCCGTTTTCTGTTCCCGTCATTCAAAAATTAAATTCTAGTGATAATACTTCTCATGCGTCTACTACTCCTCAATTAAATAATCAATTAACTAATTCCAATACTTCTAATAATAATTTGGAATTAGATTTAGAATCCCCTCCTTCGCCTACAGTTACTCCATCATCCCCTCCTTCGCCTACAATTACTCCATCAAATTCTTGGCATTTGAATGCAAATACCACAAATTCTGTAACTCCTACACCCAACTCCAATATTCTCTACCCTCAAAATGATACATCTCCTAATAATAATCTAGTCAACCCCCAAATTGTCTATACCATACCACAAATTGCTCCACCGAATATGTCTACTCAAGCAATCTCCTCCAACACTACTCTTGATCATCCGAATCAACATATTTCTAATCCCGTTTCCCCTCCCTTACCTCCTCGACAAAGAAAACCCAATAGTAAATATTTTAACTCCAATTTCCTTCTCCACACCGCTATACAATCCCCAATATCTAAACCTCATAATATTCTCTCCGCTCTTAAACATCCTCACTGGCGTCAAGCCATGGCTGAAGAATTTACTGCACTTACCAAAAACAATACTTGGTCTCTTGTCCCGTCGATAGATGCTCCTAATGTGGTTGGATGCAAATGGGTCTTTCGAGTCAAATACAACGCCGATGGTTCTTTGGATCGTTTGAAGGCTCGACTTGTAGCTAAAGGTTTTAATCAACGATCGGGTATTGATTATGTAGAAACTTTTAGTCCCGTCGTCAAACCAGCTACAATTCGTCTATTACTTTCTCTTGCTATTTCTCATGGTTGGTCTCTTCCTCAATTAGATATCAATAATGTTTTCCTTCAAGGTAACCTGTCTGAAGAGGTATATATGGCTCAACCACCGGGTTTCATTCATCCCTCTTATCTGGATCATGTGTGTAAACTCAACAAAGCCATTTATGGCTTAAAACAAGCAAGTAGGGCTTGGTATGATGAACTTCGTCACTATCTTTTGTCACAAGGTTTTAAACCTACAATTTCTGACCCATCTCCATTTCATTTTTCCTCTACTACAAATCCCATTTATCTTATTGTTTACGTGGATGACATTATTATAACTGGTCCTAATCCCACCCTCATAAATAAAATTATTAACAATCTTGCATCCCGTTTTTCACTAAAGGATCTTGGCCCCCTCTCTTATTTTCTTGGTGTAGAGGTAATTCCTCATCCCGATGGATTATTTTTATCTCAAAGTAAGTATATTAATGATATTCTTCAACGTGCTCACATGCTAAATTCCAAGCCTGCTTCTACTCCAATTACCACAAATTCTCCACTTAAGCTCAACCATGGAATACCACTGTCAAATCCGACTTCTTTTCGGGCTATTGTCGGAGTTCTTCAATATTTATCCATGACGCGTCCTGATGTTGCCTTTGCAGTCAACAAATTATCTCAGTTTATGCATGCTCCTACAATCCATTGGCAAGCGTTGAAACGGGTTCTTCGTTATCTTCATGGAACTATTGGGCAAGGTCTATTGTTCCGCCGAAAATCCCCTGTCCTACTTCATGCCTTTACCGATGCTGATTGGGCTGGTGATAAAGATAATTTTCGCAGTACTTCAGGTTACATTGTCTATTTGGGTTCTAATCCTATTGCTTGGAGTTCCAAAAGGCAGAAAACTTTGGCCCGCTCTTCTACCGAAGCTGAATTTTGTGCTGTAGCTGCTACCACTAAAAAGATCGATTACACCTACCATATTCTGCGATAATCTTAGTGCAACACACTACTCTGCCAATCCGGTTTTTCATTCTCGCATGAAGTACTTAGCAATTGATTTCCATTATGTCCGTGAGAAAGTTCAAAATGGTACTCTTCGTGTTACTCATATTTCCTGTGATGATCAACTTGCTGATGCACTAACTAAGCCTCTTCTTCGATCCCGATTTCACTTATTATTTTCCAAGATTGGACTTACCGGTGGACCGTCCATCTTGCGGGGGCATATTAAGTAAATATTAGTTTGTATAATATTGAGCAAATCATGGTGCCATACATTAGTATTTGTATTCCCTTGATTTTTGCTATTCTCTTGAATTACCTTAATTGTAGCCTAATATTATGCTCATAGTTGACCATGTATATACTCTATATATTGTAAATCTATTTATGAATGAAATTATCTTTTCCCATATTCTTTACACATTGATGGTCATGCTTGTCCAACTTAGTTATCTTATTTTTTTCATAAAATTCATTCTAATGCATTACCATTGGGAGAGATGATATTAAATCGTAATGGAAATTTGTAAACAAATAAACTTTTTTGTGGTCAATCAAAGTTTCTTTAACATGGGATTGGCATGGACGTTTTGATTAAGTTATTTTACACTATATATACATTATTTTGATTACCATCATTTAATACCACTAACCAAACAGTTTCAATCCAATGATGATTAGAAAAATTAAGTGAAGGTTGTATAACTCTTGGCCATTCCTATAAAGTTAATTTCTTTGTTATTTTCTCTCAAGCTTAATCAAAATTTTATTTGGCCGGTATCGCTAGAACTATACTAATCTTGCTTAATAATTATGTTTCTTAAATACTTGGGCATTCTTATAATGTTTCATTGTTATTTTCTTCTAATTGTTTTTGGATTTGGCATCAAACATTTATAACAAGACATGTAACAACTAACAAGACATCTACATTATCATGATTAGGAAAGGAAATCTCGAATTATTTTCACCTGATTTTTATTATTCTTGTATGTTTATCTATTTGACTCATAATGTCGAGCCTAATATTTTAGACTTAAGGTTTTGCATCATGTACACTGTAAATGTTAAAATGACGACCACAAAAAGGCGATGTGATAAAAGGAATAAAAGAGTAAAGAATAAGGTTTAAGGCTAATCTTCTGTTATATTATTAACACCTCCATAACCAAGCTTATATACAAGAGCAAAGAACTAAAAACAGAAAGAATAAACCAAAATACATGACATAAGCCTAAGAATAATTTACTCCCTAAAATAATATATCCGAAGAGTATATAGGATATTCTGTATTTTCTAACACTCCCCCTCAATTTAGGTCATGGTTCTCCAATGCCTAACTTGCATAATGTGTTTGCAAAGGCTTCTGCTATGACGACTTTAGTGAGAATATCTGCCAATTGGTCTTATGACTGTATAGGGGGAAGGCTGATGATATCTTTCTCAAGTTTCTCCTTAATAAAATGCCTGTCAACCTCTACATGCTTGGTTCTGTCATGTTGAACTGGATTGTTCGAAATACTGATGGCTGCTTCATTATCACAAAACAGTTTGCTCGCATCCTTTTGTGGGAAATTCAGTTCACCCAAAAGCTTCCTCAACCATAAGATCTCAGTGACTCCTTTTGCGATTCCTCTGTATTCAGCTTCAGCACTCGACAAAGCTACTACATTTAGCTTTTTGTTTCTCCATGTAACAAAATTACCACCAACAAGGGTAAAGTACCCTGAAGTAGACTTTTTGTTCCTCCATGTAACAAGATTACCACGAACAAGATTACTACATTTAGCTTTTTGTCCTTATCTCCTACCCAATCTGAGCCTATATACGTCACAAGATCAAGATTCCCATTATTTCTGTAGAAGACTCCTCTACTGCTGGTACCTTTTAAATACCGTAAGATGCTCATGACTGTCTCCATGTGAGGAACCTGTGGTTGATGCATGAACCTGATGACTACACCCAGGGGAAGATCCATTCAAGGGCACCCCCTGGCACGTGCCCCAGAGGGATTTTTTTTAAAAAAAATTTAATAAACTTGTGTTGCGGGCTGTCGGGTCAGGGATTTTGAGTCTTATTTCACCAATATTAAAAAAACTACTCTTTTTTCTCTCTCTTCTCTGAATCAAGCAAAACCCTAAAAACATACAAAGCACCGCCGCCGGCCACCTACTCTAGCCGCCGCCATCAGATTGATGCCGGTCTTCACCTGCAACGTCCGGCCACCAGAAGGAAGAAGTTCAGGCGTCCAGGCAGCGGCCCCTGCTCGCGAGTCTCGAGTCTTCACTTGTTGCTCTTCGCTGAAATTCTTTCATCTTTTCAAGGTTTTTTTTTAAAATTTTAATACTTATCTTTTAATTTTTTGTTTCTTTATGTTTTTAAGGTATTGTTAATCATATTCTTAAAATCTATATGTTCTTATTATGATGTTTTACTTTTTTTATCTATTTTGATTTTTGAAATTTCTTAGAATGTCATTTTTTCATTGTTTATGTAATTTCAATTACTGAATATATGAATTATTAAATATTTGGTCATGTTATATGAATGTGTTTGTTATTTTTGAATAATTAAATATTTCTTGATATTTTGTTTGTCTCCTTTGAGTAATTGAATATCTAATTTGACTAATTAAATAATTGAACATTTATGAATTATGAATGTGTTTTGATGTTCTCACTGGAATTCAAAAATTGATATAATGAAGAGAAAACAAGAGACCATTGCTTCTTTTTTTGCCAAACATATGAGTAAAGAAAGTGGAGAGATTGGGAGAACAACTGTTGAATGATAGCTTAGATACATTTTTAGAGAAGGATTTGTTTCTCAATGTTAGTATTGATGCTACTATTCATCGATTTCAAAATATGAGAACTAGGTGAGAACAATTGTAGTTTGGACTATATTTTCATTGTAAAGTTGAACAATTTTAGTTTGTTCGTAACCTTTTACATTACTTTGTCTTTATTTTGGAATTATTGCACGTTTTTGCCGATTTTTTTTCCATTCGTTGGTGCCCTAGGAGACTCAAAGTCCTGGATCCGCCACTGACTACACCCACCGCGTATGAATATCTGGCCTGGTATGAAAAAAATATATGAGTTTCCCTACCGATTTCTGGTACTGCTCTTTGTCTACTGGTTCTCCGTCTTCTAAGGTCTGTAGCCCATGATTAACTACAATTGGTGTTTCACCCGGATTACAATCAAGCATTCCTGTTTCAGCTAAAAGATCAAGGATGTATTTCTTCTGGCACACAAAGATACCCTGTCTCGATCTTAGAAATTCAATCCCCAGAAAATTTTTCAAGTTCCCCAAATCCTTCATCTCAAACTCTATAAACTGTTTCTTTATAAGCTCCTTAATTTCACTTTCATCATGCCTAGTAACAATTGGATGTATTAACCAACTTAAGTCATCACTAATGGTCTCCCCCTAAGGACGAAGCTGGGAGTAGTAGTATTGCTCCTCAAAGAAGTCACAATCCATCGTAGTGTAATGTTTGTTTTGAAGAGGATCGAAGCATCTATACCTTTTTTGTTTACCCCATACCAAATGAAAAGACATTTGACCGCTCTTGGTTCAAATTTATGGCGAGTGTGTTGTGGAAGATGAACATATACCACGCATCCAAACACACAAGGGGGTAAAGAATGAAGGGATGGGATAGAGATATGGGTTTGAAGAGCATCTAGAGGTGTTTGATAGTGGAGAATTTTTGTGGGAAGACGATTTGTTAGGTATGTGGCAGTGGCTATGGCTTCATGCCAGAAGTAGGTAGGTACTTTGGCTTCAAACATGAGGGCTCGGGTGATTTCGAGAAGAGTTCAATTTCTTGATACTGACTCGGGCGTTGGAGAAGGTCCCCGGAGGAACATCATTCTAGCCTTTCTAACCCTTGTGTTGATATTTTCAGGCTTAATGTAACAGAAGCGGCATTCTCGATACAAAATTAGCGTTCAATAAAATAATATCTAATACAATGATGTTGCGGAAGTCTCAAATGCCGAGCTGTTAAAAAACTTCAAATTATACAAACTAAACTTTGTTTAAAATAAAAATAGTAAAATATTACATTCAATAAGAAATATTGTTTTTTTTTCAGAATATAAAATAGATACATCATCATCAAGTTATCATGAAAGGTACAAAAAGCAGCTAATTAAGTTCTCGATACATAGTAAATGCTGGAATCTTTGCCCAAAGTACCTTTATTTTACAAAGTAATTCCCAATCTGCGTCAAAGGGAAAAATATTTCCCTGACTACTGTCCACGTAGGACAGCTTCTTTTTTTTTTAATTTACTCCAACAAAACCGCCATTACACATGACGGTTTACTTTAAAAACTAAAACGCCATTGCACATCACGGTTTATTATGTAAAAGAAATTTTTTTTTTTATTTTGGGAAAATAATAAAACCGCTGTTATAGGTAGCGGTTTATGCTGGGATAATTTTTTTTTTTGAAACAACTAAACCGCTATTACAAGTGGCGGTTTACCCTGGGATTTTTTTTTTGAAACAAGTAAACCGCTGTTACAAGTGGCGGTTTAGTTGTGCTGCATTGAATACAAACCGCCACTTTAAATGGCGGTTTTGTCTGCTGCATTTTCCCACCACACTTGTAATTGTCGAACACTAAACGTATAGCCTGCATTAAAAATATTTAACACTCCAAAGTCCAAACTAACCCAACAAATCAACCAAGTCATCCAACAATGTTTCAAATAAAAACAGGGACGTTTGTACACATGAATAATGAAAATAGTGCTAATATACACATAACGATCATCCAAAATAATACATAAGTTTAATATGTACAATAATCATCTCAAGTCAAGTAATCTAAACTCCCCGACCCCGTTTGCTGCGTGCATTGGTTGTGGAGGTCGGTGTGGACTCATCAGCTTCTGTGATAACATCAAGAGCAGGTGCTCGTCGCTGACTAGCACGCTGATAAGTCAAGATCCTGTTAGGAGGCGACGGATGTGGAGGAGTGGACACAGGACCAGGGGGAATGAATGGCGTCATAGCACCTGTAGATGATGATGGAGAACCCGCAGATCGACCTCGACTAGAAGAACGACTGGATCCTCTTGATGAACCTCTACTAGAACCTCGTGAAGAACTACCTATGTGACCAGAACCTCTAGTGGAAGGAGTGTGCAACATATCATCATCAATGGCAGTGGGACGTGTGGGAATTAGGTAATCGTAACCCGTCTGACCTAATACCTCCGTCAACGACGTGTTGATGGAGCCTAAGGTCTGAGTACATAAGCGATGGCCCACGTCAACAGGCAATGCAGAGGCCCCGTGTATTGCGTCACTACACTGTACGAGAACCGTTCTTATGCGCTCAGCCTGCATATAAATAACAAGTTTTATAAAAATTACACGTACTAGTTAATATTTTTGAATTTTAAAAGAACACTTACCAATACTGTAGCAGTGGGATGATAATGCGATGCTGGCTGTGCTGATGTTGGGTTCGTGATGCGCAATATCGTGATTTGCCTATACCACGCCATGTACATACCCAAGCTATGACCAGTGTAGTTCTCTCCTTGCACTATCGCGTTTTCTCGATCATTCCATGCAGCTACGTGTGATTGATGTCGAACCGGGAAGTTCTTGTCGGCAGTCCTCCGATCAATAGCATGAAGTGTAGCCTCGGTGTCACAAGCATCCGGAATAGGTTGCTCCAAACCAAACTGGCGCATGACACGATCCGGCAAATGACACTCTACGATGTCAAAGCAAATGAGGGGACATCGGGATCTCCAAATGACCTGCCTATCTCTACATATGTCAGGCAAGGCCTCCATCTTCGCCACCGTGTATGGCTGCCATATCATCTGTCAAAGAAATCAATAAGCATAGTAATTTGACATAATTGATGCAAAAGTAATAAAAAATTGAATACTAAATCACCTGATCGTCCCTTAGTCGATCGAGGGAGTCGCGGTAGTAGACTAGAGTATGCGGAGAATGTGACCAGGAAAGATATACTCGAAGCCAGCTTACTGCTAATGGATCCCTACCACGCTGATGCTGTGAACCTAAGACAGGCTCTAAACCGTCTGCCTCATCAAACTGAGCGTGTACCCCATGTGGTCTAACCATCCGAATTATAGGCCTACCTATATGTATACGCTCCCACGACCATATCTGTAAGAGTAAGAGGCATCCCCCTATGTCCTTGGCACCCTTACGGGATGCCCGGCATAGATTACGATACAAGTATCCGAGGGTCGCGCTCCCCCAACTGTAATCAGCTACGCGTCGCAAGTCTCGTAGTAAAGGGAGGTATATCAACTGAACTGAGTCGCCGCTTTTGTCTGGAAACAAGATGCAACCAAACAAATATAAAATGTATGCGCGTGCATGCCTCTCAATAGTAGCATCGTCCGCATCTGGCCCCAACACACGGAAATGATCGCGAAGCCAAGTCAGCTTCAATGAAGATCCTACGATGATCTTCGTCTCTGTAGGGTTTTGAGGGTTTTCCGGTAATACCCCCAACAACTCCAAAACCAAGGGTGCCCACTCCCCCTCTCCATGACCTATGACTGCATGTCCATCAATGGGCAGTCCAAGTATAACTGCAGTGTCCTGTAGGGTAATAGTCGCCTCCCCTACAGTAAGATGGAAGGTGTGAGTCTCTTGCCTCCACCTCTCAACTAATGCAGTGATCAAAGCTCGATCGAGCTCCAAACCACCACCCAACAAACGATGTATGTAAATAAAACCAGCTGTCTCAACTAGCTCTAACACTCTCTCATCAACCTGCCAATCCCTCGTGCTCGCCTGGTAATGCTGACGAGTCACCAACTGCGTAGTTGACCCCTCCCATGCACTAACGCTCCGATGGGTCGCTTGGAGCGTGAGTACTGATGAATCAATTGGGCCCAGCATCGTCATTAGCCCTGCAACATATATACATAAAACTATCAGAATCAACATACATACAATTTAGCGCACACAATAAAAAAACATACCTAGACGAGCTTTGACTATCCCTACGTGGACATGTTTTCCTATTATGACCACTAAGTCCACAAATGCCACAAGTGTTTCGAGGTCGATTTATCGGTGCATCCATTTCATTCCTAATACGAGTTGATCGTGGACGTCCCTTCCCACGTTTAGTTGAAGGATCCGGAACAACCGTCGGTCCAGTCCAAGGAGCACAGGTAAACATGTCTGGAACAGGCATAAAGCTCCTCTTATATGTGGCTACATATTCTGTAGTACGAAAGGAGGAGTCCACAAATGCATCATACGAAAGGTTACGAGCACGACATACTGCAAGAACATGTGAGCAAGGTAACTTGAATATAATGGGTTTCTGGCAACTACATGAGGTTGCGGTAAAGTCAACCATGTAACATTTTCCACCTTTCCCTGCTACTCTATTGCCACGTCCAGTGGTGACCTCAAATATACCACGAACTGTGTCATATATCCTAACATCATGAAAGCGGGCTTTTTCAAAGTTCTTATCAATCAAATCGGTTGGTTTCTTAGCATAGACATGTCCATCCTCTAATCTTTTTCTACCTAAATCCCTCCTTTTTGCAAAGTATTCGTTAACCCTGTAGAATGTCATCCGAACCAATGAGGTGATTGGGAGACACCTTGCCCCTTTCATTACACCATTGAACGCTTCTGACATGTTCGTAGTTTTCACTCCATATCGATGGCCACCATCGTGAAGTAAAGTCCATTGGCGTTCGGGAATAGAGCCTTCGACGAGGTACTTGTATGCATCCTCATTATACTCCTTAAGACGATCCATGTAGTAATTATATTTTCGAATCTTTGTCTGTTCAGACGCTTTTCCAAATAAGTTTTTGATTGCTATGTTTTTGAATTTCTTATGCACGTTTGAAGCAAGATGTCGTTTACAGAATCGATGGAATGCATATGGCTCTTCCCAACCTTTTCCAACCCTGTTCATTGCGTGCAAAATTCCCTTGTGACGATCAGAAATGACACACAAGCCATCTCTTTTAGTGACATATTGCCTTATACAATCCAAGAACCAACTCCATGTGTCGTTACTTTCTCCCTCAACAATGGCAAAGGCGAGCGGGAACAACTGTGAGTTTGCATCTATCGCCATTGCTATCATAAGTGTACCTTTGTACTTTCCGTACAAATGCGTACCATCTATGGAGATAAGTGGTCGACAATGGGGAAAACCCTTAATTGATGGTCCAAAAGCCCAAAAAACTCTATGAAAAATGACTCGAGTAGGATCCATTGTTGCTTTGACTTCCCAATGAACGACTGTACCTGTATTTGATTGCATTAACGCCTGTAGGTACCTTGGAAGCTCCTCAAAAGACTTCTCCCAATCCCCAAAAACCTTTATTATTGCCTTATTTTTGGCTAACCAAGCTCTCTTGTACGTTATAACAAATCCGTATTTTGTATTAACAAAATGAACAATGGACTTAACCTTGAAAGCTGGATCAACTCTAATCATATCTACGATGAGATCAGCTACAAATTCAGAAGTTAGGAGGGGATGGTCATCATTGTAATGCCCTGAGCAATCTTGTTTATGTTCCTTATATCGCACAATCTTGAATGAACCAGTGGCGGTCATAATTGCTCGCATCCTCCATTCACAACCTTTCTCCTCCGCATTAGTACATTGTATAACATACTTTGTAGGCTCCGACTCAATTACACGAAAGTTTCTACTGTTAGATATTGCCCATGCTTTAACATTTTTCTTAAGGTGGTCTAATGAGTTAAACTCTTGCCCAATCCTAAAGTCACCATTTTCAGTCATGGAGTTGTCATTATTCCAAGTCATCCATGCATCAATCAACCTCTGATCGACCTCATCAATTCGAAGCCAATCTTGAGATGGAGCACCACCCCTAATCGCCGCGTCCATAGCCTCTCTTTTTTCATCATCCTCCTCTGGATCAGAATCAATATTCTCATTCTCATGATCTAGAGAGTCAACCTCATTTGCATTATGCCTACCCAAGTGGGCTGTGGAGAAGGTGTTCATTACAACACAACCAATGTCACGTGAATGAGATGGGGAAGTAAACTCATCTAGATGCTCATTCACGTAATTTGGGTTTGTTAACATTTCTGTGAATGTGTCCTGAAGCACATTAGGAGCCGATTCTGGAAGTTCCATGCTACTCATGACTTCCCTAGCATTAACCGAATTAGGAACCATTTCAACGTAAACCTCCATTGCCGTTCCGAGGGATTGTGAAGCCGCATAACCAAGAGCACTTATGCTTTCATCATTCCTAACCGGAACTAACACATTTTTCCCGGTCACCGGATATTTCATCTCCATTTTTAATATAAATGCGTTGCGATCACAACCAGTTACATCATACACTTTGCTAAGAAATACCTCAAAAGTCGTATTTTGACGATGGATAAACATCACTGCATTCAATCCTCCATTATACACCACATCGGATCCCGTATAGCTTACTTCCCCACCCCAATACACTATAACGGGATAATGATCCATATTCTGCATACACAACCATGTTTTCCATGTGATATTAACTAAACTTTATTGTTGATTGTGAGTAAAAGAAGTATAAATGTGTGTATAAGAATGTGTAATATTAAAGTATTACAACACTTATTAGAAGGGTTAATTTAACTACATTAACTAACAACATCATGAGAATGTACTAAATCCATTAAACTAACCCAACAAAGTAGTAAATTTTCATTGTAGCATTTCACCGAACACTTTATATGCATACAAAAGAGAACATAAAAAACAACTACAAATGTATAGAATGTAACCTTAAATCATGAAATCAAGACAATGTTACACACAATCAATCTATTATATCTTCAAATTACAACAATCATGAACAAAAAAATCAAATTGCAAATTGAAAAAAAATTAGGGTTAAGTTCATACCTTAAATGAGGATGAAAATAAACAAGTAATCAAAGAGGTAATGGCAATGTAGTTGATTGATTTAGTTGAGGGAGAAGGAGGTAGTGAAGAAACAAAGAAATTGATTGAAGAAAATTTTTTTTTTTTTAAACAGCCGTATGTCGAGAGAGGGAGGGCCAATTGAGTGAAGATGAAATGAAATGAGCAGCAGCAATTGATTTTAGTACACGATAAAACCGCCAGATGAGATGGCGGTTTCACTTAAATTATTTTTTTTTTTTTTTGTTTTCAATTTCAAGCAAAACGCTATTATATGTGACGGTTTGGTGGACATTGATTACTAAACCGCTAAATGAAAACGCGGTTTTATTAAAAAAAAAGGAAAAAAAAAACATTTTCCCAGCTGTCCTACGTGGACAGTAATGTGGGAAATATTTTTCCCTTTGACGCAGATTGGGAAATATTTTGTCAATTAAAGGTACTTTGGGCAAAGATTCTAAATGCTGCGGCCGGGATCGAAACCTGAAGCTAAACCTTCCTGCAAAATACTGTCATCCATAATAGGGATGACAGCTGTTTGAATCGGAATCAGCGCCTAACACCGAGTACAAGCTCCTCAACAATATAATACTATGACAATCATACTATATTCACAACATATGCAAAAGTACATCTCAAGCCTTGATTTTAAATTCATCGGTTCTCGCCTCTCATTTTCAGTTCTCGAATATTCTCAACAATTTTTAACATTCATCATACGAATGTAAATAACATATCGGCTACAGTCACCTACACCTGGTAACTATAAGTTTCATTTAATGGATCTACTTAGACCCAAAAAATCACATTTTGCACAACACACATAATAATGACTATCTGATATATGTAAGGGTCTGGCTAGAGGAGGAACATATTCCACACTCTAACTGTGATGGGAGCCGTCACTCCACCAATTTTTATGCTCGAGCTTCTACAGGATGGAACTTTCTCGGACCCCCTATCTAACCCCGCATTTCTACGTGCCGGGAAACACGGGCGCCGGATTACACTTCGGTCCGTGGTTCGACATTTCCTTACTATCAGAGTCATTCATCCAAGTACACATAGTTTCAAACAAGACTTTATGTTATCTTTTCACATTATTCTAAGTCAACCTTAGTCTAGTCAAACTTCAAGTCAACATCCTCTTAAGGAAAATTCAATAATTAAAAGATTTTTAAATAAAGGAATACCACAAATTATGACAAGGTTCTAGGGGATATATAAGTTCTCTACAAGACTATATAAACTTATAAACCTAAGGAAAAATTTTCGTAATATTTAATAAGAAAATTTCCACCGATCAAACATGTAAATATATTTAAAAATCCATAATAATCAATAAAAATATCATAAAAATATATTAGAGGTCCAGAGGCTGTATGAAGTTAGTTTTAAACCCGAAGAAAAACGAGCCTATGTATTTTAACTAAATTGTTTGTCCAATTTACCGATAACTGACGTAAAATTACTAATATCCTCAACTCTCCACGAACAATTTTTCCAAGGGTCCTCATATAATGCTACTATATGTTAGAGTGTCCCATAAAAATTTCAAGTCGAAAAAAGTCCGTTTAGTATTTATTTTATATATTTTATCGGTTTAGGATTTACCTTTTTATTTAAAATTCACAAGGGTCAATAGATGGTCTTATAAACTTATCCAATGATGAAATTGTGAACCTACTGTCCATATAAGAGTCTCATAAAAATTTCAAGTCCAAAATAGTCCATTTAGTATTTATTTCATATTTTAACATTTTTAAGTGTTTTTCGGTAAGTAGTCAACGCTTAGTAAAAATTCATAAAAAAATACCAAAAGTTTATATTCTGGTTCAAACATATAGGAGACATAATAATATGATTTTACTAACTAATTTATAAATTAGTAACATATTTAACCCTTTTTAATATATTAGAACATATTTTATTACTTAAATTCCATAAATGACTATTTTAATGAAATAATTTTATAAAAAATAACCTAAATGATTTTCTAACTTTTATCTACTGTAAAAATCATATTAAATTTACCCTAAAGTTCCTAAGCTCACGCAAAAATTTATTCACAACAAAGAAACTTTACAAAAACATAAAACACCATTTTTACGCATTGTATTTTTTTTACATGATAGAAATTCATAAAATTCATAGAATCACAATAATCGAAAATTCATAATGTAGACATATAAATAACATTTCTAACATTAATATTTATACAAATATCATAAATTTTCAGTTTACAACATGCATATATACTTAAACGTATAACACACACTTTATTTTTATTTTTAACACAAAAAAGAATGTGTTATTCTTACTTTAAGTGAACATGCAAGATAAAACTTAATCAATCTAACATATTGTATATATATCTTTCACATACTCAAGTATATATAATATAAATGTCACATAATAAGAAAGTTAAAAAGTGTGTACCATTTTAGCATGGGGAGGGGATATATTCAGCTTGTAGGGCTGATTTGGGGGGTTATCATGCCTTAAAATGGACTAATGGTGATCCATGCAAGTCTAGGTAGACTAGAATAGGTGTAAGAACCTTTAGGTGGCTTGTGTAAGTGAAAATAAAGTGGAATGATGATGTTTTCTTAGGGGATGAGTGGGGTGGTTGTATGGACTGATTTGAGCTGATTTTTAGCTTAAATTTATCCTATTTTGGTTATAGTAGATGTTCATCAAAATAATGGGTAAGTTTGCTTAAGGTTTGATATTGAAATTTAGCTTAGTTTGTACTCAAAATGAGCTAAAAATACACTTTAAAGTTGATAATAATATTCATAAATATAATTTGTGTCAAAACATATAAATCAAAGTTATAAAGTCGAAAAAAAATAATTTAACTAAGTTTGGTTAAGAAAAGAACTAAAAACGCAACGTTTTGACGAAATCGTAAAATAAATAAATAAAAGAAAATTTTTGTACCATGAAATAAAAATTTCTTAGAAGTATAAAATATATATTTTTGACGAAAATTAAATTTGTAAAGTTATTAAAATAATTGTTATGCAAATTGTTGTGAAAAAAATGAGTTTAAAAGATAGACGTTCATTAAATCTTAAAATGATTTTTAAAATGTAACGATTCATGTAATATAAATAATAACTAAGCTTTTTTTTCTGGGCTATTTGAAAATGATAATAAGGTTTTAGGGATTTTGGCGGTTTGATTTCCGTAATCGGGTAATTAAGAAATTTTAATCGAAGATTAAGGTTAATTAGTTGGATAATTGAGATCACGAAATTGAGTCTGTTAAAACTCTTTTCCCCTTAAAATAGTTTCGTCCCGAAACTAAGACTTACCAAAAAGACTCGGGTAACGATCTCTCATATCTGCTTCTTTCTCCCAAGTAGCCTCCTCTACTCCGTGGTTTGACCATAAGACTTTGACCAACGGAATTCTCGAGTTCCTTAACTGCTTAACCCTAGTGTCTAGGATCCTAATAGGTCTCTCTTCATAAACCAAGGACTCGTCTATCTGAAGAGGTTCATGGGAAAGCACATGAGACGGATCATGGACATACTTCCTCTACTGAGACACATGGAACACATTATGAACCCTTGCCAAACTCGGAGGTAAAGCTAGCTCATAAGCAACCTCTCCTACTCTCCTTAATATCTCAAAGGGTCCTATAAACTTCGCGCTTAATTTTCCCTTAACACCAAAACGATGAACGCCTCTCGTAGGGGAAACCTTAAGGAAGACCTTATCACCAACATCAAACTGAAGCATCCTACGGCGATTGTCGACATAACTCTTCTGTCGACTCTGAACTGCTTTCATATTTTGCTAAACTGTCCTGAGAGTATCCATTGATTCCTGAATCACATCGGGCCCTTCGGGCACGGTCCTATCCAACAAATCCCAGTATAGAGGCACTCGACACTTCCTACCATAAAGAGCCTCGTTCGGTGCCATCTTAATACTCGCTTGAAAACTGTTATTATATGCAAACTCAACCATCGGTAACTTGTCCTCCCAAGAAACTCCAAAGTCTAATATACAACATCTCAAAAGATCTTCTAAGGTATGGATAGTTCTCTCTGTCTGCCCATCAGTCGCAGGGTGAAAAAATGTACTCAAACACAGTTTTGTCCCAAAAGCCTCCTACAACGTTTCCCAAAACCTCGAGAGAAATTTCGGATCCCTATCTGAAACAATAGTCCATGGTACACCATGAAGTCGGACAATCTCCCTAACATAAGCATCGGCTAGTTGCTTAGCTCCCCAAGTAATCCTCATCGGTATGAACCTGGCCACCTTAGTCAATCGGTCGACTATAACCCAAATAAAATCATTCCTTCGCTGTGTCCTCGGCAATCCCACTACAAAATCCATGGATATAGAATCCCATTTCCAATCCGCGACAAGTAATGGTTGAAGTAAACCTGAACTCTTCTTCCTCTCAAATTTTACCCTCTGACATACTAAACACTTAGACACAAACTCAGACACGTCTTTCCTCCAACCTTTCCACCAAAATAGTTCTCGAATTTCTTCAATCATTTTATCTCGTCCTGGATGCAAGTGAAACAAACTTTGATGACCTTCTCTCAAAATCTCATTTCTCAACTCGGGCTGGTTCGGCACACAAAGTCTACCATTCATCCTTAATTCTCCTTTCTCGCTTATCCCAAACGCATCAGTCTCATTTGCCTCGACCATATGAATAAGCTCCACAATCTCGGGATCCTCTAATTGCGCCTCAATAATGCGATCTAAAAATGTCGGTTGTACAGTCGTGGCTCCCAAATACTGACCAATCTCGCTGGCTACAGATCTCCAATCCCAAACTCTGAATCTCTTTATATAACTCTAGGGGTACCGACATAATAGCATTAATTAAAACTCTTGGTCTCCTACTTAAAGCGTCTGCCACCATGTTGGCCTTTCCCGGGTGATAGATAATCTCCAAATCATAATCCTTAAAAACCTCGAGCCATCGTCTCTGTCGCATATTCAACTCTTTTTTATTAAAGACATACTTCAAATTCTGGTGGTTGGTATAGATCTTACAAGGCAACCCATATAAATAATGTCTCCACAATTTCAACGCAAATATTACAGCTCCAAGCTCAATATCATGAACGGGGTACTTAACTTCATGTGGTCTCAGCTGTCTAGAGGCGTAAGCAATGACTTTCCCTTCCTGCATAAGGACACATCCTAAACCCTCAAAAGAAGCATCACAATAAACCTCAAAAGCCTTACTACAGTTAGACATGGCTCAAATCGGGGCGGTAGTTAACTTCTTCTTCAATTCTTCAAAAGCAACCGTGTGTCGATCACACCACTGAAATCGAAATCCTTTTTTCAACAACTCAAACAATGGACGAGCAACCTTAGAAAAATTTTCCACATACTTCCTATAATAACCTGCTAGTCCCAAAAAGCTTCTAACTTCTGTTACATTTTTCGGAATCGGCCACTCAGTTATTGCTTTAATTTTCTCAGGGTCTACAGAAATTCCCTCCTTTGACACTATATGTCCCAAAAATGCAATCTCCTGTAACCAGAATTCACACTTTGAAAATTTCCCAAACAATTTCTCTTTCCTTAAGAGTTCCAAAATTGTCCTCAAATGCTCTTCATGCTCCTCTCTGCTCTTCGAATAGATAAGAATGTCATCAATAAAAACTACTACAAACTTGTCTAGTTATGGACGAAGATATCTCTGCATCAAATCCATAAAGGCTGCAGGTGCGTTTGTTAACCCAAAAGGCATTACCATAAACTCATAGTGCCCATATCTGGTTCGAAAGGCTGTCTTTGGGATATCCTCATCTGCTATTCGTAACTGGAGATACCCGGACCTCAAATCAATCTTAGAAAGTATCTGAGCACCCCTCAATTGGTCAAACAAATCATCAATACGGGGCAAAGGGTAACGATTTGTGATCGTGATCTTGTTGATCTCCCTATAGTCGATACATAGCCTCATAGAGCCATCCTTCTTTTTCACAAACAATACTGGGGCTCCCCATGGTGAAACACTAGGGCGAATAAAACCCTTCTCTAACATCTCATCTAATTGCTTTTTAAGTTCGGCTAACTCCGCTGGGGCAAAGCGGTATGGAGTCATAGAAATAGGGGTAACGTTAGGGATCAAATTAATGTGGAAATCGACCTCTCTCCTCGGGGGTAAACCTGGTAACTCATCTGGAAATACATCAGGAAAATCACAAATAACCGGAGTTTCTTCAAGTCCTGGTCTAGTCTTTTCCTCTTTACTAGAGATGAAACACAAATATCCTTTCGTACCCTCCCTAATCATATCCATGCCTTGTATCGCCAAAAGGGTCGGTTTATGGGACACACAACTCTTACTGATCAAGCACTCCTCTTCTAGAGTTCTAACCCTCACGATCTGCTCTCTGCTCTCTGCACAAAATTTCTGCTTGATGACGACTCAACCAATCCATCCCCAAAATGATGCCGTATGTACCTAACTCGAATACTATAAGATCTGCTGAGAGACGAATACCCGAAATCTCAAAAGGGAAATTAGGAAAGATACGGTTGCACAAGAATGGTGAACCGTCGGGTAGTTGAATTTGAAGGTGGAAGTTAAGTGATTCGATGGACATAGATGATCTTTGAAGAAAGGATGTGGATAAAAAGGATCGATCGGCTCTCGAATCAAATAGAACATGAGCTGATAATCCTCCTACGGTACCCTACCTCTGTCAAACTAATATGTTTAAAAAATTAAATGTCTTAATCTTAATGTTTTTGTTAAGATTTATATTCAAACAATCTCTTATTTTTTAATGGATTGTTTTGTAAGTTTAAATGATGTATATACAAAAATCAATTATAATAACAACGTGTAATTTAATAGAAACAACTTTACCTTATTTATTGTTCAATAATTATAGCAAATAACCAATCTGATTATTTTATGTGGGAACTCTTTGTGAGGGATCTCTTTCTGAGGGTGTCATGTGGAATTTTTTTATCCTTTTAGTTAATGGTATATGGTTAAAGATAATCAACAATTTAATTTTGACTTTTTTAGTTTTATTTACATTGCTCTGGTTTTCTGTTAATTTTTTTTACATATACACTACAAAAAAAGTTGCAGCTACCCAAACTTATATAGCAATGCTTAAATAAGTGATGCAAACAATTTTGTAATTAGGCACACTTATTGCATTTAGTCATGCTTATTAAGTGTGACAATTTTAGTCTCACTTATAAGCATGGCTAAAGGTAACTTAAACTAATTTATACTATGTAAACAATTCAGCCATACTTTATAAGTGTGGCTAAATATTAACTAAATAAAAAAATAATGTAGTCAGCCATGTTGATTAAGCGTGGCTAAACTTTAAGTAAAAAATAATATAACAAGATTAGGCACACTAAATAAGCAAGACTAAATGTTATTTAAAACAAATAGCATTACATCAGCCACACTTAATAAGTAAGGCTAAATAGCAATTAAAAATATACCCATGTTAAAATTCGCGGGCTGGTATTAGAGAATGGCGTTTCATCTTCCAACCTTGTTATATGAATGTTAGAAAAACCCTAATCCCAGCCTCCATTTTCAGGACTCAATTACTGTCTCTGTTTTCGTGGCTTTATCTTTTCCCGCAAAAATCAATTTTTTTGTGGCTTCATCTAATCTAAAGTAAGTATTTAAATTATGAGTTGTATTTGTTAAATTGTTTTTCTTGGACGGGTTTAATTTTGGTGTATTTGTACTGTTATTTATGCATCATCTTTATTTCGCGATCGTGCTTCATCTTGATTTCGTGGTTTATTTGTCTTAATGAATTTTGTGATCTTGTTGATTTCTTGTTATGTATTTTGTTTTTATGGGGTTGCATCTGTTACCCCGGCGTTTTGTTCTCGCCTTTTTTTTGATGAAATTTATTCTTAAGAGTCATCAAACAAATAAAAAGGATTGTTTAATTGATCGTTAAACTAATTATAATAATTGAAAATCAACTAATCATAATGTTGTTGTTCTGCTTTTGGTAAATGTAGAGAGGTTTGTTGTGCTTTCTGGCTGGTTTAAGATGCAAATCAAAGGAAGTTGCTTATTTTTTTGGAATGTTGTTGTTCTGGCTGGTTTAACATGTTGTCTGCTAGGATCTATTGTTGTTAGCTGCTCATGTTGCCTGCTAGGATCTGCTGGCTGCTCATACAACACAGGGTGCTCATGTTGTTAGCTGTTTTGAGATGTTGTTGTATGTTGGTGCCAGTTGAAGTCACACTTTTCTTTTAGTGTGTTGGCACTTTTCTTTTCTTGCTCTATGTTCATTATGATTTTTCCTTGTTTATTTTAATGCTGTTGTCTTGCTCATGTTGTTAGCTAGTTCTTTGGTGTGCTTATTTGCTGTTTTGATGCCTACTGCTGATCACTATTAGTTGATGGTGTCGTTATGATTTTGGTGCCTGATTGTGAAGCGTGCTGCTGGTTGTTGTTTTGCTGAAGTGCACTGATTGTGAAGTGCACATAATAATAATAATAATAATCATAATAATAATAATAATAATAATAATAATAATAATAATAATAATAATAATAATAATAATAATAATAATGTTAGAATATGGAGAATATTTTCATTATTGTCAGTATAATTGTAAATATAGTAGTTTACATATTAGGCTTAATTTATTTACGGCAAACCTAGAGTAGCTTGTTGTATATATATCGATGTTCATATCAATGGAGGAATAAGACAGATAATTGAAAACCCAAAACTTGTTTTCTACTCGAAATCATGGTATCAGAGCAGCAACGATTCTAAATCGTTTTTGCTGTTTCATCATCTACTCAAAAAAAAAAACAAAAACCCTTACCTGCTAGCGGAAAAAAACTATCATAACCCCCAGTGATTGCTTCATCGTACCAAAATCGGTACTCAGATCCAATCAAACAAAAATCACCATTGTCACCAAAAAATTCCTTACTCTAGAAACATTCAAACTTGATTTTATAGGTTTTAAACCAAAGATAAATCTCAAGAATCACCGTAATAAACACCGGTGGCCGGTCGCCATCAGGGTACCGGCATCAGGAACCGGCGGCATGACCTGCCTGGTTTCCGGAGTCTTCCAGCGTGAGATGGTACTAGAAGAATGGAAGAGATGGAATGCTCAGGAGAGAGAAAAAATGGAGGACACAACATCATTAGAAAGGATGGAGTTGTTTCATTTGAAGGAGAAAAGCCACTCCTTTTCTTATGAGAATGTGACTGGTACTTTTATGGGGAAGGAAGGCTATCCCTCTTTTTATGGGGAAAGTACAATGCAATTAAATAATGAGACAAGACTACTCAATGCAAAGATAAGTGACCTCTCTATTGAAAAAGAGAGACACGTGACCCAAGTAGAGCACAAGGAGACTCCTTATTCTAATTCTTCATACCATGCCTTATTCTCTTCTAATACTAGTTGGATTTTTGATTGTGGTGCCACAGATACGATGTCTTATGATCCCGCTGATTTTTTGACTCGTGGTAAACCGATGAAAAATATAATTAAAACAGCTAATAGGGAAGGAGTTGCAATAAAAGGGGCTGGGGCTATTTCTTTTACGAATAACGTCACCTTAAAAAATTGTTTATTTATCCCAGATCTTTCTCATAAATTATTATCGGTTAGTCAACTCACGAGGGATCTAAATTGTATTGTTCTCATGAAACCCGATTGTTGTATTGTGCAGGATGCTCAGACAGGAGAAATCATTGAGCGTGACATTAAAAGAGGTGGTCTGTACTACCTGGAGGAGGAGATTCAAAAAGGCAGCGCAGTGCTTGTTAACGGGTCGGAAGAAAAAAAACTCTGGACTTGGCATCGACGATTGGGACATCCATCAATTGGGTACTTACAGAAACTTTTCCCTACCTTAGCCAAACATAAGTCTAATTTTAAATGTGAAACATGTATTTTGGCAAAAAGTCACAAACAACCTTATCCTAGTAGTTTAACTAAAGTTGATGTCCCGTTCATGCTTATTCATTCTGATGTTTGGGGTCCTGCTCCTGTTGTAGGCATTCATGGTTTTATGTATTATGTTGTTTTTATTGATGATTGCACTCGTATGAGTTGGATATATTTTCTTAAGCATAAATCTGAAGTGTATGAAGTGTTTGTTGATTTTTACCATATGATTTGTACCAAATTTCAAACCCAACCTAAAATTCTCCGCTCTGACAATGGTAGAGAATTTGTTAACCATAACATGCACACCTTCTTTACTGATAAAGGCCTTATCCACCAAACCTCATGTCTTGATACCCCTCAGCAAAATGGAGTTGCTGAAAGAAAAAACAGAACCCTCCTTGAGATGACCCGTGCTATCATGCTTGAATCCTGTGTTCCCACATACCTTTGGCCTGAAGCTATTGCCACCGCTAACTACCTCACAAATTGCCTACCCACAAAAAGCCTAGCCTACCACACACCCATTGACACCTTCCAAACATTCCACTCCTTACCTTTTTCCCATTCTCTACCACCCCGCATCTTTGGCTGTAGTGTTTTTATCCATCAACCTAAGCGAGTGCGTAATAAACTTGAACCAAAAGCCGACAAATGTGTTTTTGTGGGATATGGGAGAAACCAGAAGGGATCACTAGTGGAAAAACCTCAAATGCTGCGGTTTTTTTGCCACTATAGGCTGCGGTTTATGACCCAAGCATTTATAAGGGCAGCTGATAGCATTAAATAAACGCTGCGGTTTAAAAAACGCAGCAACAATCGATCTTCACCCCCTTGCACTTGCCTTGTTTTACCAAATACGGTTTCAACCCCCTTAACCTGTTCGTAAACCTCATAACCGGTCAACGGTCGACGAGGTACACGGTCCTCAACCTCTAAATCTCTCCAATATGGAAGCGTCCAAAAGATTGATTCTTTTTTCCACAATCGATCTTCACCCCCTTGCACTTGCCTTGTTTTACCAAATACGGTTTTAACCCCCTTAACCTGTTCGTAAACCTCATAACCGGTCAACGGTCGACGAGGTACACGGTCCTCAACCTCCCCGTTGATCATCTTTTTCTTCTTACGGTATTGGTGATCTCTTGGGAGGAACTTTCGATGGTTCATGAATACATGTTTGCAATTAGGAATCCACGTGGAATCCATGTCATCGATGCATATTGGGCACGCTTTCTTCCCTTTGTTCTTATACCCTGATAAGTTTCCATATGCCGGAAAATCGTTAACTGTGCATAAAAGCATTGCACGCAAGGTGAACTCCTCATTAGCATATGCATCAAACACGGAAACTCCTTCATCCCACATCTTTCTCAAATCCTCAACGAGAGGTGCAAGATATACATCTATGTCGTTACCAGGTTGCTTAGGACCCGAGATAAGAAGCGAAAGCATAATGTACTTACGCTTCATACACAACCAAGGTTGCAAATTATAAATCACTAAAAGTACCGGCCAAGTACTATGTTGAGAACTAAGATTGCCAAATGGGTTCATTCCATCCGTGCACAGTCCGAGCCTTAAATTACGAACTTCATCCCCAAAAGTCTTGTGCAACCTATCAATACTCTTCCACTCCGGAGAATCGGATGGATGTGTGAGCAAGTGATCTTTTTTTACCCTATTTACATGCCACCTCAAATTTAACGCATCTTTCTTTATAGAAAACAAGCGCTTGAATCTTGGTATTATTGGAAGATACCACAATACCTTAGCCGGGGGCCCTTTAGCATCTCGAGCCCCTTTACGCTTGTAACGCGATAACCCACACCTAGGACACTCTTCTAAGTTCTCGTTTTCATTCCGATACAATACACAATCATTCGGACACGCATGAATCTTCTGGTACTCTAACCCGAAAGGACACATTAGCTTTTTGGCATAGTTTGTCGACTTTGGAAGTTCATTTCCCTCGGGAAGCATCTCACCTAACGCTTCTAATAACATTGTGAAACTAGTGTCACTCCAATTGAACTTTGACTTAATGTTGAAAATCGTTAAAACTTCTGTAAGTTTGGTGAACTTTGTACATCCAGGATACAAAGGCTTTTGAGAAGCCTTTGTACTGTCAACAAGTCAAATACACGAGGACGTTTTCCTAATTCATCCTCGACTCCCTCCATCATCTCTTCAACACGATCCACATCCTCATCAACATAATCTTCATCGACTACATCCTCATTGACATCGGTCACATTATTGACATCCTCAACAACACTATTTTCCTTGTAAACTCCCTCCTCACCATGCCAAACCCAAACATGATATTGAGGCCTAAACCCACGTCGAAGTATGTGCTCCCTAAGGATATAAACACTATCTACCTTAGATACATTGCCACAATTGACACATGGGCAATAAAAACCAACTCCCCCCGTCCTAACTTGATGTTCAACCGCAACATTACAAAATTCTAATACGCCATCAATAAATTCCGACGATTCAATGCTTCCATACATCCAAGAACGATCTTTTGTCATCCTAAGTGTGATTATTTAAATCAAAACAAAATTAATACACATTACATAAATAAGTTTATATATTCTTAACCCTAGATGACCCAAATTTATCATATTTAACCTTCTTATTATTTAAATTATTCAAATTATGTATATTTTAATTAATTAACAAACTAAGTACATAATATAAGTAAACTATTGTGATTATTCATACATAAGTAAACTACATAGATAATTAAACTACATACATAATAAATCAAACTACATACATATACATAATAAACCAAATCAAATTATAACATCAACCAAATCAAAAAACCAAATATCAAATTATCAAAGTTTCAAACTATGTCCAAGTATTCAACAATTCAAATGTACAATTTAACAACAATTCAACAATAACAATTCAACAATAACAAGAACTAACATGATTATGCTCATTAGAATTCAACAAAGCACCAATTACACTAGATTTTTGAACATTAGCAAGAATTCAACAAACCCTTAAATTTTGAAAAACAATGAAAATTATTATCAAAAGAAATTACCTTGTATATCTAGATGAATAATAGCAAGAATGTGACCTACAATCAAACAAGAACAACAAAATTAAGCATATAATTATCCTTATTTTCGTGCAAAAAAAAATCAAAAGAAAACAAAAAAAAATATAGAAACCAAATAAACCAAAATTACCTTCAACTTTTTCGTGGGTTTTAGGGATGAAGATGAACAAGAAGATGAACAAGAAGATTTTCGTGGGTATTTAGAGAAATTTTCCCACTGATTTTCGTGGGTTTTAAGTTTTTCGTGGGTTTTGTTTGAAGGTTGAAGATGAAGATGAAGAATGATTGAGAATTTTGAAGATGAACTTAGTTGAAGATGAACTTAGTTTCGTGGGTTTCGTGGGTTTGCAGATGAACTTGAAGATGAACTTGAAATGAACTCGAAGATGAAGAAGAAGTACAGTAGCAGTTTCGTGTGTTTGCAAAAAGGAAAATGAACGTTAGAAGTGGAAAAGGCGGGTTTTAATAAAATTACACAAAAAAAAATCATTATATGCTGCGGTCAACCTAAGGAACCGCAGCTTTTGTAGTGATTTTTTTTTTGGGAGAGTTAATTGCTGCGGTTAATTGAAGAAACCGCAGCTTGTGTAGTGATTTTTTTTTTGAGAGTTAATTGCTGCGGTTAATTGAAAAAACCGCAGCGTTTGTATATTTTTTTTTTGACCTAATTTTTCTTACAATTAATTGCTGCGTATCAATTAAACCGCAGCAAATGTTTCGCAGCAAATGTGATTTTTTCCACTAGTGGATATAGGTGCTATGATCCGTCTACTCGGAAGATACATATACTACTATGGATTGTGACTTTATCGAGGGTGATTTTTACTATCACCATCCTCGATGTCAGGGGGAGAGGGTGAATGACGATCTTTGATGGTTAGTTGGTTCAGTCCCTATGTTTGAGTCAGACCCGAAAGATCAAGTAGGTATTGTCACTGAGTCACCTCCTCAAGTTGTTCAACCACACTCCTCATTGCCACTTCCAGTCCTATCTGATCATCAGGTGAGTAGTTTGGATAATAGCACTGATATTGTTGATGATGTTCATGCTCCTATGATTGAGATTGCTGCTACAGGACATAGCATAGAAAGTGTGTCTCAGGATGATACTCCAGTTACTGTGGAAACTCCCTATGTTTTGCCTCCCCGGACCACTCGTGGTGTTCCTCCGAGAAGGTATGATCCAGATTATGAGGCGAAACGATCGAGATATCCGGTCGAGAATCCTAGTGAAGGAAACTTGTCACAGAGTGCTCTAGTCTTCAATACTGCTTTGTATGGTACCAAACTTCCTGCTACAGTTGAAGAGGCTCTTGCGACAGAACATTGGCGAAAGGCGATGGAAGAGGAAATCAGTGCTCTGAAAAAGAATGACACTTGGGAAAGATGCAGTATACCTGACAGAAAGAAGGTCGTAGGCTGCAAGTGGGTCTTCACAGTTAAATATAGATCAGACGGGTTAATTGAAAGGTATAAAGCTCGTCTTGTTGCGAAAGGCTATACTCAGACTATGGAGTTGACTACTCAGAGACCTTCTCTCCAGTGGCAAAATTGGATACTATTCGGGTTCTCTTCAGCTTAGCTGCAAACCTAGACTGGCCTCTTCACCAATTTGATGTGAAGAACGCGTTTCTTCATGGGGAACTACAAGAGCAAGTGTACATGGAAGCACCACCAGGGTTTACGTCTGAGTTCTCAAAACAGGAAGGCTGCAGAATAAAGAAAGCCCTTTATGGGTTGAAACAATCTCCTAGAGCTTCGTTTGGGAGAACATCTGCTATGAGAAGATTTGGGTACAGACAGAGCCACTCAGAACACACCTTGTTCCTGAAAAAGCAAAGAGGGAAAATAACTTGTTTGATCATCTATGTTGACGATATGATAATCACAGGGGATGATAGAGCTGAAATCGAGAATCTAAAGCAGAAACTGTTCCAGGAATTCGAGATGAAAGACCTGGGAATGTTGAAATACTTCTTAAGGATTGAAGTTCTAAGATCAAACAAAGGAATCTTCATCTCACAGAAGAAGTATGTGTTAGACTTGTTAGCTGAAACAGGGATGATGGATTGTAAACCTATTGAGACTCCAATGATGATGAACCATGGGTTACAAATCCTAGAAGGTGCAGAGTTCGCAGATCGTATGCAGTATCAGAGGTTAGTGGGAAAATTGATCTACCTAGCTCATACGAGACCAGATATTGCATGTGCAGTAGGAGTTGTGAGTCGGTTCATGCATAAGCCGCAGGTGCAACATATGGAAGCAGTCTTTCGTATACTGAGATACTTGAAAGGTACTTTTGGGAGAGTAGTCCTATATCAGAAACATGGGCACTTAGACCTAACTGCATACACCGATGCAGATTGGGCAGGAGACAGGGACGACAGAAAATCGACTTCTGGATATTTCACTCTTGTTGGTGGTAACTTGGTAACCTGGAGGAGTAAGAAACAGAAAGTGGTTGCTCTATCGAGTGCAGAGGCTGAATTCAGGGGAGTTGCAAAAGGGATCCAAGAGGTCTTATGGCTCAGGAAGTTGTTAACTGATCTTGGCTTCCCTCCTAAAGGAAGTTGTGAGTTATATTGTGATAATCGAGCTACAATCAACATATCAGAAAACACGGTCCAACACGACAGAACGAAACATGTAGAGGTGGATAGACATTTCATAAAAGAGAAACTCGAAGCAGACATAATCAAGCTACCTCATGTCAACTCAGAAGATCAACTCGCAGACATTCTCACAAAGGCAGTTGGCACACAGTGGTTCGACGAAGTTTTGAGCAAGTTGGGTATCGGAGACCCGATAACTCAACTTGAGGGGGAGTGTTAGAATATGGAGAATATTTTCATTATTCTCAGTATAATTGTAAATATAGTAGTTTACATATTAGGCTTAATTTATTTACAGTAAACCTAGAGTAGCTTGATGTATATATATCGATGTTCATATTAATGGAGGAATACAGATAATTGAAAACCCAAAACTTGTGGTCTACTCGAAAGCAAATAATAATAATAATAATAATAATAATAATAATAATAATAATAATAATAATAATAATTATTATTATTATTATTATTATTATTAAACTGCAGCTTGCTGTGATGTTGTGCTGTTGTTTAATTGGTTTGGTATTTGTTCTGTGTTTCGGTCTGGGTGTTGAGATGATGATGTTTGAAGGTGATGATACATCAATGATGCTATGCTGATAACTTGCTGCTGTCTGATGCGTTGATGCTGCTGAGGTTGCATTTGAGTGGCTGATTCTATGGTGCCTCGTCAAAATTAGGCTGCTGGTAGTTACACTGTTGTTGCTGGCTGCTGCTCTCAGATAGTGTTACTGGTTGATTCTCCCTTGTTGTTGTACTGTGTGCACAATGGCGCTGTTTGTTGATATTGCATAAGGCTGCTGCTCCCATGCTGCTGTCTGCTGTTTGGAGGTTGCTGTCTGTAGTTTGATTTTGGATGATATTGCTGGCAGTTTGTTGATATTACTGAATAATAATAATAATAATATTAATAATAATAATAATAATAATAATCATAATAATAATAATAATAATAATAATAATAATAATAATAATAATAATAATAATAATAATAATAATAATAATAATAACAATAATAATAATAATAATAATAATAATAATAATAATAATAATAATAATAATAATAATAATAATAATAATAATAATAATAATGATAGGATGAGCTGCTCCTGATTGCTGTTTCTGAATTATGAATGTGCACTGTTTCTGAATTATGAATTATGAATGTGCTCCTGATTGCTGTTTGCTGAAGTGTACTGTTTTGAAGAGGTGTTGTCTACTGATTGTTGTTTCTGAATTATGAATGTGCTGCTGCTCCTGTCCGTATTTGTTGCTATTCTCAGATGATGAGGCTGGCTTAATTGTGATGATTTGGATGAGCTGCTGACTCCTAGTGCCCCTTGTGTTGATGTATTGTCCCAGCAAATGAGAGTGGCCTTATGACATATTTCTAGAGTTTTTCAGAAATTTGTGGGCTTTGAAGCATTGCAACGCTGCTCCATATGACATATTACTAGCTGTTAGATGCCTTCTCCAGTTGTTACTGGTTGCTGGTTTGCAGATGCTATGGCTGCGCTGCTGTTTATTCTGGAGGCTACTGGTGTAAACCTGATCCTTCAGTGGTTGTTTCAGGGATGTTGATGCTGGTTGTCTGTTGAGAGGAGATATTGCAATGCTGCTGCCCTGGGTTGTTTCTGTTGCAAGATGCTGATTTAGTGCGAGTTGAATTCCAGCCAAGTGGTGTTTTGATATACAAAGTATAGCTAAAGTGTTCCAGCTACTGGTTTTTTTTATCTTTGCAGTAGTGGACTTTTTTGATGTAATTATAGTGCTTGTATAGCTAGTGTTGACCTTTTTGATGTCGGCTTCTTTTGGACTCGGTTTTTGCTCGTATGCACATGAAGAGTGGGCCGGGGAAACCCTTCGTAGAAGGTGGGCTTCGGTTCCACACTGATGCAAATAGGCTTTTTTCCGAGTTTTTTTACTTTGATGTATTTGGTTTTTCTGGTAAATGAAAAAGCTTTTATTTGCCAAAAAATAATAATAATATTAATAATAATAATAATAAAAATTACAAAAAATTACAAAAAACTACCTATTCTAAACAGTAACTTGCAAAAAACTACCTATTCTAAAAAAACTACCTTATATGATATTAACGTTTGTAAAACACTACCTCTTGACGGATTCAGTTAGTTGACCGTCAAATATTACTTTGACTTTGCACGTGACCTTCTTTTAATCCTTTTATCTTTAATTATTTCTTAGATTTCTTGTTATAAAGTACTTTTTATCCCCAATTTCGTATGAACCCTAACCTAATCCGCCTCTTTTTCTTTGAAGCCCAAAATCAATTCATGGATTCCTCTCACTCCAAACAATCCTTCATCTTCTTCAATTTCATCATATGACCACAATAAAAACCTTCATTGACATGAATCAAAACCCATGAATCTAACCTCTACTTGGCCATTCATGTTTGAACCCAAATGGGGATCAAATCAAAACCCATTTTTCCTGCAATCAAAACCCGAATTCCAATCGAATCCAAACTCAACACTGAACTCTGATTCATCAAGTGAAGCAACAGAAACAATGATAACCCAACTCAATGACAATAACCCAGAAAATTTAGAGGCAATTTGCTCTGTTTTAAATAAAAAAAATCTGATAACCGGGTTTTTAACGCGTCGTTATACGCTAAGAACCTAGGCTATGCAAACACATTTATAATCACCCAAAATAGAACTACAACGAGTGTAGTGGTAAGTCGGGGGTCGAACCACAAGGAGAAGGGGTGTTAGACTAGAGAGTTGGTGTGTGAAGGGTTGATGGTTGTAGGAAGGTGGGTGTGTAAACTAAGGATGAAAACAAGCAAGGAAAGAAAACGGGCTTAGGTTAGGTCCATCCTAGGTAGGTCCATTAGAGATATAGATAGGCTAGGTCGAAGGAGATTGAACGAAGGTCAATCGAGACACTCTAGATGGCATGGGGAAGTTGACGACCTATAGTCTATACGAACGACCCATAATCGCCCTATGTCTCACTAAGGAGTGGCAGGACAAGATATGCATCGAATATCAATCAATCAAACCAACATCATCCTCAAACATCTTCCTAAACATTAAACACAAGACCAAAACCCTAGGATTTCTCTAACCCAAAACCCTAAAATCTACTCTAGCATAATGAAAGCAAAAGTAAGAAGAGAGGAAGATATTAAAACTACTCTAGAAAGCATGAATGAAATGAAGAACATGAAAGCATTAAAAGAAAACATAAAGAAATCAAAATACAAGAAGCAATAAATCTACACTACCAAAAACAATAAATGAAAGCATAAAGAAAGCATTAAATGAAAGCAATGAAAGATAGAAAGACAATAAATAAAGAAGACTTACATAAATGAAGGAGAAAGAAACATAAATGAAGAACAATGTAAAGTTAGGGCAAGAAATCTAAAGAGAAAAGCAATAAATTGATGAACAAGAGAGGGAGAGTTTCTCCCAATCAAGTCATAGGGTTTATGACCCTAAGAGTGCCCTTAAATAGGCTACAAGAGTTGGGGTTAAAAGCCCTAAAAAGATCCTACGTGGAAAGAATAAGAAAAGAAATCGCGCTGCGCAGAACAGGGGAAGATTCGCCCGAAGCAAGCTGGGATTCGCCCGAATGGGCCCAGATTCGACCGAATCTGGGTCAGCTTCGCCCGAATGGAATGCTTTGAACATGCCTTTGGAAGCCATAAGTTAGCTTCGACCGAATTGCATACTAGATTCGACCGAATCCACACATTCGACCGAATGAATGTGAAATTCGGTATTTCCAGTGACCCTTGGCTTTGGATTGGCTTGCATTCGACCGAAGGGCCCTAAGGATTCGACCGAATCTAGGTGCCTTTGACTCCTTGCCCCTCCAATTCATCATCAAACGAGCTCCGAACTTTGCGATATTTTCGGGGGTGACCCGAAACACTTGTGGGAGCCTCGAAACGCGAGCCACTTCTTCGACCATGACGTCTAAGCCTCAAAATAACCCGAATCACCTCGAAACGAGCTCCGATCATCGTGATATCTTCGGGGATGACCCGAAACACATGTGAGCACCTCGAAAAGCGTGCATTCTCTTCGACTTTAGTGTCTAAGCCTCGAACTAACCCGAATCACCTCGAAACGAGTTCTGATCGTCGTGATATCTTCGGGGATGACCGGAAACACATGTGAGCGCCTCGAAACACATGCGTTTCCTCCGACTTTGATGTCTAAGTCTCGAACTCAACCCGAATCACCTCGAAATGTCCCGAAAACACCCAAAATGATCTCTAAGCACCATGGAGACAAGATCAAGGTAAAATCGAGTGTATAAAGCATAAAACCAATGTAAAACACCGATGTACGACACCAAAGCAGGGCTATAAATGTGCTCTAAATCGAGCACATCAACACCCCCAAGCTTAACCTTTGCTAGTCCCTAGCAAAGAGACTAGGTAGGAACAACATGAAAGCACAAGGGCAACCCACAAACAAACTAACTACAAAAGCAAAACAAAACTAAACTATGAAAGCAATAAAACCTAATACTCATTGTCGTAGGAATCACGGTCGCACTTAGCACGTACGACAAGCCCTTTAAACCTCAAGGTCTCCCAAAGAGGACGAGTAAGGTCTCGTGAGGGTTTTCAGAAGGAGACCCACAAATCCCATGCAATGCAAATGCAAGGATGAAAACTATATGAAACTAAAAACTACAATGCAAATTCTAATATGATGCAATGCGAGGTGAGCCGAAATCAAAGCAACGCGAGATGTGTACAAGCAAAACTCTTCCCTAGCCATAGGCGTGCAAGTACAATGGTCTCAAAGAGCGCAATACCAAAGAGAATGACCAATTCCACAAACTTGAGATCACTAGGGCAAGCTTCATCACAGGCTATGCCACCCACTACCTAGAGAGGTCACTAGTCTACGCTCCCCGGGTAATTTCTCAAAAGATGTGAGAAATATACAATGACGCTCATGTGTTTGATTTTGGTTCGTGTTTCGCTCAAAATCATCCGACTAAAGATGAGTCGGGAATCAAACACCTAATAGGGGAGAATCATGGGGATTGTGTCATATCTTACTCCAGTATGGAACAAACCAATCGGACCAAGTCGAACAGGTTAGCACAAAGGGTTGTAACGTTGGCTTAGGGTTAAGGTGGGATACATTTGGGAATGTGGAGCTAAGTAGAGGATAGCAAGTGACCCTAAACAAATAACCCACAAACATCTCATGATAAACCAATGAAAACTATATCCACAACCAACAATAAATAACCCAATAACATGTAAGCACAATGATCTCCATCATCAAACACTATCAAAACATGTAAAATCTCATAAACACAAGTGTTTCCAAGCTCATCTCCCAATAATATAACGACCTTCTCACTCACATGAATGTGTATGTGTATAAAAACTCAATGAAAAACAAGAGAAAGGTCTCCTCAAATCATAGAATATGTATGGATAATAACAATGAAAGCATGGGAGGAAATACGAGAGAAATAATATGAGCTGGAAATGAAATGAAATGGAGTCATGAAACCAACAACCAACAACGTAACCAATAACCCACTAATCACTGTAGCACATAACAAACCCCACTATCACAAAGCTATCCTCTAGGTAAGAAGAGGGAACAATTTGGCTCATGTGGAGGCTAAATAATGCGGCTACAAAAGAATAGGAAAAGGCAAAAACTTGGCTTATCCTAAAGTCAATTGCGTTCAAGGTAGGCCATTTGGCTATGTAGCTTAATTCTAGCGAACGTGTTATCATCCCTGGTCTCGCGAAAAGCCGACTATACTGGAGAAGAACCGACACAATACTTAGATCCCCTAACTAGCACACAAAATGAATGGAACTCGCAAGGAGTCCAAGAAGGCTCAATACTCACAGGCTAGTCGAAATGCGCCTCTAAAGGTAGTCATCCAAGCCACCAACCAAGCAAACCCCGATTCCCCCAAGCTATGTGGAAAATAGGTCAAACTCTAGATCCCAAAACATGCACAGGGCTAAGGAAATATGAGTTTGCATAAGGTCAGACCACAGAAGTACACACTAGAAGCAAGCATGCCAATTTCACAACTCAACCATCTTATTGAAAACTAAACATGAATATGTAATACCTACACTTTGTATGAATGCAAGATGAATATGCGGAAAGATATACAAAATGATGCATGCATAGAACTAAACTATAGCTAAATGGAACTAAATGCACAAACAAATGGGTGGAGCGACAATGTAGTTGACCATCCCACCCCCAAGCTAAAGCTTTGCTAGCCTCTAGCAAAGAAGGATAGGAGAAAGATGAAACATTAAAAACCAAGGTCAACAAAATTGTCGAAACACCCAACACAAACATAAGCTAGCCAAAAAGAGAGATGAAGGTCATACCTAGGCTAGGAGGGCTTTCACTCCTAGCATTACCATCACCACCATGAAGTGGTCTAAGAACTCTCCGCTCCTTAAGAGAAGTGGAGGCATGAAGCACAAAGCTCGAGCAATCGCCTCCCTCAAGCTTAGGTGAAGCTATAATCTTCATGTTTGGCTCATACGCACTTTTGAGCCTTCTTTCTCATACTCACCCTTGCGGGACCGTTAGTATTGACCCTCTCAAAATCGTCGAATAAAACACAAGCAAAACTTGTGGAGGGTCAAGTCTAAGGGTCGTTTGGCCCTGCAAATTCTAACAAGCAACACTACATACCAAACGTGAGCAATGACTAACAACAATGCAATGCAATGAATGCAAAACAAAAATGAAACAAAAACAATATCTACAGTTGGGTTGCCTCCCAACAAGCGCTTCTTTTAGGTCTTTAGCTAGACCCGACTCACTACGGGGTAGCGAGTCAAATTCCGGAGGAGTTTATCATATTCACTTCCCACAACAGCCGAGGTTGGAGAGTGAAAGAGGGAGAGAAGAAAGAAAAGGGGGAGAAACACAACAAAAACCGACTTTCCATAACATGATGAAAAGTCGGGGGAAGAACGCATGGAGGGAGAGGGGAGGGAAACAAGAGGCAAAGCAACACAAGCATCAAAGCAAGCATGAACATGAACGACCGGGAGCTTCTCATGACAAAGAGGTGTAAGGTGAGACTCAACAGAAGGCACAACATGGGTATGCACTTGAGACTCATCAATAAGGGGCAAGTCTACCTCTAGGTCATCGATTCCACTATCTAGATGATCGTGCACATATGTGAGGGGTGTGTAACATTGAGGTGCGCGAGGCACCTCATCATGAACCTCATCGGTGTGTGGTGCATCAACACAAGAACAATGATCATCTAGAGGAGAAGGGGAGCTAATGATAGGTTGAGGGGAGTCTAGGTCACGGTAGTAGGACTCTAGTCTAGCTTCAAAGACCTTTCTATACATATTAACGCTCCATATTCTCTCCAACTCGGTCCCCACTTGAACCAAAGGGTCACTAGAAGGGAAAGTTGGTGGAATCTCAAGGGGAGGGAAACAAGGGTACTCTTTCCCATAGAAATGTTTGGCCATCTCTTTAAAGAAGTGCAAACAAGTCACAGGGGTTTGGTAAAGAAACGTGGTATCGTGATACTCATCCACGAGTTCCCTAGTTTCACTATTCAAGCCTCCGTAAAGGTGATGACAAATTTGCCACATTTTAACATAATACATGCGGAGGAAGAACATCTCATATCTAAGAAAATAGCTCCAAAAAGATTCATGCTCAAGTTGATAAATGTTGCAATCCATGAAGAGAAAAACAAAAATAACAAAAACAAAAACTATTCACAAACCACACCAAAACTAAAATCTAAACAAATGCCTTCTCCCCGGCAACGGCGCCATTATGATAACCGGGTTTTTAACGTGTCGTTATACGCTAAGAACCTAGGCTATGCAAACCCATTTATAATCACCCAAAATAGAACTACAACGAGTGTAGTGCTAAGTCGGGGGTCGAACCACAAGGACAAGGGGTGTTAGACTAGAGAGTTGGTGTGTGAAGGGTTGATGGTTGGTAGGAAGGTGGGTGTGTAAACTAAGGATGAAAACAAGCAAGGAAAGAAAACGGGCTTAGGTTAGGTCCGTCCTAGGTAGGTCCATTAGAGATATAGATAGGCTAGGTCGAAGGAGATTGAACGAAGGTCAATCGAGACACTCTAGATGGCATGGGGAAGTTGACGACCTATAGTCTATACGAACGACCCATAATCGCCCTATGTCTCACTAAGGAGTGGCAGGACAAGATATGCATCGAATATCAATCAATCAAACCAACATCATCCTCAAACATCTTCCTAAACATTAAACACAAGACCAAAACCCTAGGATTTCTCTAACCCAAAACCCTAAAATCTACTCTAGCATAATGAAAGCAAAAGTAAGAAGAGAGGAAGATATTAAAACTACTCTAGAAAGCATGAATGAAATGAAGAACATGAAAGCATTAAAAGAAAACATAAAGAAATCAAAAGACAAGAAGCAATAAATCTACACTACCAAAAACAATAAATGAAAGCATAAAGAAAGCATTAAATGAAAGCAATGAAAGATAGAAAGACAATAAATAAAGAAGACTTACATAAATGAAGGAGAAAGAAACATAAATGAAGAACAATGTAAAGTTAGGGCAAGAAATCTAAAGAGAAAAGCAATAAATTGATGAACAAGAGAGGGAGAGTTTCTCCCAATCAAGTCATAGGGTTTATGACCCTAAGAGTGCCCTTAAATAGGCTACAAGAGTTGGGGTTAAAAGCCCTAAAAAGATCCTACGTGGAAAGAATAAGAAAAGAAATCGCGCTGCGCAGAACAGGGGAAGATTCGCCCGAAGCAAGCTGGGATTCGCCCGAATGGGCCCAGATTCGACCGAATCTGGGTCAGCTTCGCCCGAATGGAGTGCTTTGAACATGCCTTTGGAAGCCATAAGTTAGCTTCGACCGAATTGCATACTAGATTCGACCGAATCCACACATTCGACCGAATGAATGTTAAATTCGGTATTTCCAGTGACCCTTGGCTTTGGATTGGCTTGCATTCGACCGAAGGGCCCTAAGGATTCGACCGAATCTAGGTGCCTTTGACTCCTTGCCCCTCCAATTCATCATCAAACGAGCTCCGAACTTTGCGATATTTTCGGGGGTGACCCGAAACACTTGTGGGAGCCTCGAAACGCGAGCCACTTCTTCGACCATGACGTCTAAGCCTCAAAATAACCCGAATCACCTCGAAACGAGCTCCGATCATCGTGATATCTTCGGGGATGACCCGAAACACATGTGAGCACCTCGAAAAGCGTGCATTCTCTTCGACTTTAGTGTCTAAGCCTCGAACTAACCCGAATCACCTCGAAACGAGTTCTGATCGTCGTGATATCTTCGGGGATGACCCGAAACACATGTGAGCGCCTCGAAACACATGCGTTTCCTCCGACTTTGATGTCTAAGTCTCGAACTCAACCCGAATCACCTCGAAATGTCCCGAAAACACCCAAAATGATCTCTAAGCACCATGGAGACAAGATCAAGGTAAAATCGAGTGTATAGAGCATAAAACCAATGTAAAACACCGAGGTACGACACCAAAGCAGGGCTATAAATGTGCTCTAAATCGAGCACATCAACACCCCCAAGCTTAACCTTTGCTAGTCCCTAGCAAAGAGACTAGGTAGGAACAACATGAAAGCACAAGGGCAACCCACAAACAAACTAACTACAAAAGCAAAACAAAACTAAACTATGAAAGCAATAAAACCTAATACTCATTGTCGTAGGAATCACGGTCGCACTTAGCACGTACGACAAGCCCTTTAAACCTCAAGGTCTCCCAAAGAGGACGAGTAAGGTCTCGTGAGGGTTTTCAGAAGGAGACCCACAAATCCCATGCAATGCAAATGCAAGGATGAAAACTATATGAAACTAAAAACTACAATGCAAATTCTAATATGATGCAATGCGAGGTGAGCGGAAATCAACGCAACGCGAGATGTGTACAAGCAAAACTCTTCCCTAGCCATAGGCGTGCAAGTACAATGGTCTCAAAGAGCGCAATACCAAAGAGAATGACCAATTCCACAAACTTGAGATCACTAGGGCAAGCTTCATCACAGGCTATGCCACCCACTACCTAGAGAGGTCACTAGTCTACGCTCCCCGGGTAATTTCTCAAAAGATGTGAGAAATATACAATGACGCTCATGTGTTTGATTTTGGTTCGTGTTTCGCTCAAAATCATCCGACTAAAGATGAGTCGGGAATCAAACACCTAATAGGGGAGAATCATGGGGATTGTGTCATATCTTACTCCAGTATGGAACAAACCAATCGGACCAAGTCGAACAGGTTAGCACAAAGGATTGTAACGTTGGCTTAGGGTTAAGGTGGGATACATTTGGGAATGTGGAGCTAAGTAGAGGATAGCAAGTGACCCTAAACAAATAACCCACAAACATCTCATGATAAACCAATGAAAACTATATCCACAACCAACAATAAATAACCCAATAACATGTAAGCACAATGATCTCCATCATCAAACACTATCAAAACATGTAAAATCTCATAAACACAAGTGTTTCCAAGCTCATCTCCCAATAATATAACGACCTTCTCACTCACATGAATGTGTATGTGTATAAAAACTCAATGAAAAACAAGAGAAAGGTCTCCTCAAATCATAGAATATGTATGGATAATAACAATGAAAGCATGGGAGGAAATACGAGAGAAATAATATGAGCTGGAAATGAAATGAAATGGAGTCATGAAACCAACAACCAACAACGTAACCAATAACCCACTAATCACTGTAGCACATAACAAACCCCACTATCACAAAGCTATCCTCTAGGTAAGAAGAGGGAACAATTTGGCTCATGTGGAGGCTAAATAATGCGGCTACAAAAGAATAGGAAAAGGCAAAAACTTTGCTTATCCTATAGTCAATTGCGTTCAAGGTAGGCCATTTGGCTATGTAGCTTAATTCTAGCGAACGTGTTATCATCCCTGGTCTCGCGAAAAGCCGACTATACTGGAGAAGAACCGACACAATACTTAGATCCCCTAACTAGCACACAAAATGAATGGAACTCGCAAGGAGTCCAAGAAGGCTCAATACTCACAGGCTAGTCGAAATGCGCCTCTAAAGGTAGTCATCCAAGCCACCAACCAAGCAAACCCCGATTCCCCCAAGCTATGTGGAAAATAGGTCAAACTCTAGATCCCAAAACATGCACAGGGCTAAGGAAATATGAGTTTGCATAAGGTCAGACCACAGAAGTACACACTAGAAGCAAGCATGCCAATTTCACAACTCAACCATCTTATTGAAAACTAAACATGAATATGTAATACCTACACTTTGTATGAATGCAAGATGAATATGCGGAAAGATATAGTACAAAATGATGCATGCATAGAACTAAACTATAGCTAAATGGAACTAAATGCACAAACAATTGGGTGGAGCGACAATGTAGTTGACCATCCCACCCCCAAGCTAAAGCTTTGCTAGCCTCTAGCAAAGAAGGAGAGGAGAAAGATGAAACATTAAAAACCAAGGTCAACAAAATTGTCGAAACACCCAACACAAACATAAGCTAGCCAAAAAGAGAGAAGAAGGTCATACCTAGGCTAGGAGGGCTTTCACTCCTAGCATTACCATCACCACCATGAAGTGGTCTAAGAACTCTCCGCTCCTTAAGAGAAGTGGAGGCATGAAGCACAAAGCTCGAGCAATCGCCTCCCTCAAGCTTAGGTGAAGCTATAATCTTCATGTTTGGCTCATACGCACTTTTGAGCCTTCTTTCTCATACTCACCCTTGCGGGACCGTTAGTATTGACCCTCTCAAAATCGTCGAATAAAACACAAGCAAAACTTGTGGAGGGTCAAGTCTAAGGGTCGTTTGGCCCTGCAAATTCTAACAAGCAACACTACATACCAAACGTGAGCAATGACTAACAACAATGCAATGCAATGAATGCAAAACAAAAATGAAACAAAAACAATATCTACAGTTGGGTTGCCTCCCAACAAGCGCTTCTTTTAGGTCTTTAGCTAGACCCGACTCACTACGGGGTAGCGAGTCAAACTCCGGAGGAGTTTATCATATTCACTTCCCACAACAGCCGAGGTTGGAGAGTGAAAGAGGGAGAGAAGAAAGAAAAGGGGGAGAAACACAACAAAAACCGACTTTCCATAACATGATGAAAAGTCGGGGGAAGAACGCATGGAGGGAGAGGGGAGGGAAACAAGAGGCAAAGCAACACAAGCATCAAAGCAAGCATGAACATGAACGACCGGGAGCTTCTCATGACAAAGAGGTGTAAGGTGAGACTCAACAGAAGGCACAACATGGGTATGCACTTGAGACTCATCAATAAGGGGCAAGTCTACCTCTAGGTCATCGATTCCACTACCTAGATGATCGTGCACATATGTGAGGGGTGTGTAACATTGAGGTGCGCGAGGCACCTCATCATGAACCTCATCGGTGTGTGGTGCATCAACACAAGAACAATGATCATCTAGAGGAGAAGGGGAGCTAATGATAGGTTGAGGGGAGTCTAGGTCACGGTAGTAGGACTCTAGTCTAGCTTCAAAGACCTTTCTATACATATTAACGCTCCATATTCTCTCCAACTCGGTCCCCACTTGAACCAAAGGGTCACTAGAAGGGAAAGTTGGTGGAATCTCAAGGGGAGGGAAACAAGGGTACTCTTTCCCATAGAAATGTTTGGCCATCTCTTTAAAGAAGTGCAAACAAGTCACAGGGGTTTGGTAAAGAAACGTGGTATCGTGATACTCATCCACGAGTTCCCTAGTTTCACTATTCAAGCCTCCGTAAAGGTGATGACAAATTTGCCACATTTTAACATAATACATGCGGAGGAAGAACATCTCATATCTAAGAAAATAGCTCCAAAAAGATTCATGCTCAAGTTGATAAATGTTGCAATCCATGAAGAGAAAAACAAAAATAACAAAAACAAAAACTATTCACAAACCACACCAAAACTAAAATCTAAACAAACGCCTTGTCCCCGGCAACGGCGCCATTTTGATAACCGGGTTTTTAACGCGTCGTTATACGCTAAGAACCTAGGCTATGCAAACACATTTATAATCACCCAAAATAGAACTACAACGAGTGTAGTGGTAAGTCGGGGGTCGAACCACAAGGACAAGGGGTGTTAGACTAGAGAGTTGGTGTGTGAAGGGTTGATGGTTGGTAGGAAGGTGGGTGTGTAAACTAAGGATGAAAACAAGCAAGGAAAGAAAACGGGCTTAGGTTAGGTCCATCCTAGGTAGGTCCATTAGAGATATAGATAGGCTAGGTCGAAGGAGATTGAACGAAGGTCAATCGAGACACTCTAGATGGCATGGGGAAGTTGACGACCTATAGTCTATACGAACGACCCATAATCGCCCTATGTCTCACTAAGGAGTGGCAGGACAAGATATGCATCGAATATCAATCAATCAAACCAACATCATCCTCAAACATCTTCCTAAACATTAAACACAAGACCAAAACCCTAGGATTTCTCTAACCCAAAACCCTAAAATCTACTCTAGCATAATGAAAGCAAAAGTAAGAAGAGAGGAAGATATTACAACTACTCTAGAAAGCATGAATGAAATGAAGAACATGAAAGCATTAAAAGAAAACATAAAGAAATCAAAAGACAAGAAGCAATAAATCTACACTACCAAAAACAATAAATGAAAGCATAAAGAAAGCATTAAATGAAAGCAATGAAAGATAGAAAGACAATAAATAAAGAAGACTTACATAAATGAAGGAGAAAGAAACATAAATGAAGAACAATGTAAAGTTAGGGCAAGAAATCTAAAGAGAAAAGCAATAAATTGATGAACAAGAGAGGGAGAGTTTCTCCCAATCAAGTCATAGGGTTTATGACCCTAAGAGTGCCCTTAAATAGGCTACAAGAGTTGGGGTTAAAAGCCCTAAAAAGATCCTACGTGGAAAGAATAAGAAAAGAAATCGCGCTGCGCAGAACAGGGGAAGATTCGCCCGAAGCAAGCTGGGATTCGCCCGAATGGGCCCAGATTCGACCGAATCTGGGTCAGCTTCGCCCGAATGGAGTGCTTTGAACATGCCTTTGGAAGCCATAAGTTAGCTTCGACCGAATTGCATACTAGATTCGACCGAATCCACACATTCGACCGAATGAATGTGAAATTCGGTATTTCCAGTGACCCTTGGCTTTGGATTGGCTTGCATTCGACCGAAGGGCCCTAAGGATTCGACCGAATCTAGGTGCCTTTGACTCCTTGCCCCTCCAATTCATCATCAAACGAGCTCCGAACTTTGCAATATTTTCGGGGGTGATATCTTCGGGGATGACCCGAATCACACGAATCACCTCGAAACGAGTTCCGATCGTCGTGATATCTTCGGGTATGACCCGAAACACATGTGAGCGCCTCGAAACACGTGCGTTTCCTCTGACTTTGATGTCTAAGTCTCGAACTCAACCCGAATCACCTCGAAATGTCCCGAAAACACCTAAAATGATCTCTAAGCACCATGGAGACAAGATCAAGGTAAAATCGAGTGTATAGAGCATAAAACCAATGTAAAACACCGAGATACGACACCAAAGCAAGGCTATAAATGTGCTCTAAATCGAGCACATCAAAATCCCATGGCAGAAAGATATAATCCCAGAAATTGCAACAACAGTTTTAAGAATCAGATCAGGAACGATTAAAAGGATGAACCCATCATCAAAAATTGAAGAACAAAAGAAGGAAACATGGTTGTTGTTCATGGGTTCAGATGATGATGGAGTTTGAAGGGACTTTTTGGGCTTTGTAGAAGTAGAAGAAATATATTTAGATCTTAATTGAAGGGAGTTTTTGGGCTTTGTAGAAGTAGAAGAAGAAATATATTTAGATCTTAATTGAAGGGAGTTTTTGGGATTTGTAGAAATAGAAGAAGAAATATATTTTGATCTTAAATGAAGGGGGTTTCTGGGATTTCTAGAAGAAGGTCTGTTTTGATTTTGAGAAGAAGTGAAAAAAAATAAAGAAAATAAAACATTTCAGAGGTATAAAAGAAGGTCACGTGCAAGTCACGTGCAAAGTCAAAGTAATATTTTACGGTCAACTAACTGAATCCGTCAAAAGGTAGTGTTTTACAAACGTTAATATCATATAAGGTAGTTTTTTGCAAAAAAAATTAGAATAGGTAGTTTTTTGCAAGTTACTGATTAGAATAGGTAGTTTTTTGTAATTTTTCCTAAAATAATAATATTAATAGTAATAGTAATAATAATAATAATAATAATAATAATAATAATAATAATAATAATAATAATAATAATAATAATAATAATAATAATAATAATAATAATAATAATAATAATAATAATAATAAGGAAAAACTGACATTAATAATCCAACCTTTCACTCATCCGCTATGAATAATCCCACCTTTTGATTATTTCTAATAATCCAACCTTTGTAATAAATTTGTCTACAACATACATTTTTACTAATAATGAGTAATAATAAGGTATGTTGCTAGCAAACTAAAATAAAGGTTGGATTATTTACAGCGAACTAAGGGCAAACGTTGGATTATTAAAAAATAATAAAAAGGTTGAATTATTCACAGCGGATGAACAAAAGGTTGGATTATTAATGTCAATTTTTCCTAATAATAATAATAATAATAATAATAATAATAATAATAATAATAATAATAATAATAATAATAATAATAATAATAATAATAATAATAATAATAATAATAATAATAATAATACTCATTAGCCACACTTATAATGTGTGTGAAAACACAAGCAAAGTAATTGACTATGAAATAATTTAGCCTCACTTATTAAGTGAGGATAGTTTATAACACCTATAAGCGTGGCTATAGGTAGTGATGGCCACGGTCCGGGTTGGCCCGGTCCCGAACCGCTTGAAACCGGAACCGGAACGTTCGCGACAGGTTACGAACCGAAACCGAACCGCGAAACCGCAAACCCGCCGGAAAAAAGTTGCCTGAACCGTAGAACCGCCGGAAAAAAACGAAAAACCGGACCAAAGAACCGCGGCTCGGTTCACCCGTCCCACCGGTTCATTGGAACCGTTCAGAACCGCGAACCCGGTCCAAACCGGTTCACCTGGCCCAGTGGTTCCATGGAACCGAAACCGTCAAAGATATGAATATTTCAATAGAAAATGTTTACAACCACAATTTAGAGCAATCCCTAGGAATACCCTTAAAAGACGAACCATTAAATTATATGAAGCAAAACGATATGAATTAGTACAAATGTTTAAATCTTTTAATGGTAGAGTTAGCTTAACAACTGACATTTGGTCAGCCCCCCCACATTTAGAGCCTTATATGTGTGTAACAGCACATTGGATAGACCGTAATTGGTGTATTCAAAAAAGAAAAATCGCGTTCGAGTTAATGCCCGAAAAACATACGGGTGAAAACATTAAATATAGATTAATGGAAATCTGTAAAGAATGGAACCTATTAGATAAAATATTTTGTCTTTCTAACGATAATGCATCGGCCAATATCAAATGCATCGAACTTTTAAACACTAACTGAAAAAACTTCATTTGCTGCGGGTTTTTTTAAGGTATAGGCTGCGGTTTTGTCTCGCAGCCCTTGGAGTAGCAGCAAATGAGATTTTATTATTGGCTGCAGACATTACAACCGCAGCCCTTAGTCATTTTTCAAAATCAAAAAAAAATCATTGGCGGCGGACATATATAGAACCGCAGCCCCTAGCAACATTTAAAAAAAATTTTTTTTTTTTCATTTCATTTCATAAACAAAACGAAAATTACAAAAAATGAACATCAAACAATTCCAGAAAACATGCAAATGAGATCTCTTGAACATCAAAAAAAAATTAAAGAAACCCAGAAATTGCGCAGATATTTCAACAACATAATCTAATTTCAACAACAACAACAAAATTAAAGAAACCCAGATATTACAAAACGAAAATGACTCATAATGATGTTGTTGAAGATATTACAAAAAGAAACTCAGATATTACAAAACGAAACCCAGATATTACAAAATAACATGATCTAAAAACGAAATCTAATATAATGATCTAAACAAGATGATCTAAAATCATGATCTAAAAATGACTCACAACAACAACAACATAATCTAATGAGGTTACAAAAAGAAAATCAGATATTACAAAACGAAACCCAGATATTACAAAACAACATGATCTAAAAACGAAATCTAATAGTGATCTAAACAACATGATCTAAAAACATGATCTAAAAATGACTCACAACAACAACAACATAATCTAATGATGTTACAAAAAGAAACCCAGATATTACAAAAAGAAACCCAGATATTACAACAACAACATGATTTAAAAACGAAATCTAAAAAGATGTGAAATAAAAAACGAAAATGAAGATCTAAAACCCAGAAATAAAACGTTTTGAGAAGGCCAAAACGAAACTTCTAATTAAACGAAAATGAACAATGAAGATCCTTGAAACTTGAAGATCTGAAATCCGTTTACTTGATCAATGAAACGTTTTGAGAAGGCTAATAAGATCTGAGATAGCTTTGAGATCAAGATCTCGACTGAAAACACGAAAATTCAATACAGATCTTGAATATCTTCAAAATATCCAAAACGAAGAACACTTAACTCGCCAAAACGAAGAACATTTAACTCGCCAAAATCTTCAGAACATTTAAAGAAATCTTCATCATAGAAATCTTCATAATATCCAATACCAAAAAACCTATAAAAAAACCCAAAAAAACGAATGACACACTAGTGGAAAAATCTCTATGGGTTGCGGGCTTTTTATGGGTATGGGCTGCGGTTTTGTCTCGCAACCATTGGAGTAGCAGCAAATAAGAAAATGTTATTGGCTGCGGATATTAAAACTGCAGCCCTTTAGTCATTTTTTTCAAAATAAAAAAAAAACCATGGGCTGCGGACATATACAAGAACCGCAGCCCTTTAGTCATATTAGAAAATAAAAAAAATTTCAAAATCAGAAAATGCACAAATATTCAAGATCTAATTAAACCAAAATGAAAAAACAACAATAACACCCAGAATTAAACGAAAATACATCCAGAATCGAAGAAAAATTAAACGAAAATACATCCAGATTCGAAGAAAAATTAAACGAAAATACATCCAGAATTAAACGAAAATACATCCAGAAAATCTTCAATCTAAAATATATAATCTAAAATACATCCAGAAAATCTTCAATCTAAATACATCCACGAAAATACATCCAGAATTAAACGAAAAATTACATAAAGAATCTTCAATATAAAATCTAAAATCTAAAATCTAAAATCTTGACAGAAAAACAAAAATCTTTACCAGAAAAACGAAATAAACCCACGAAAATCTTCAAAATCTTCAAGGGAGGCGCAGATCTTGACAGAAAAATGAGGCGCCATTGATGATGAAGAATGAGGCGTCGTTTGTTAGGGTTTTGAAGATTAGAAATTAATGAACGTTTGACAGAGGGTTTGAAGGTTAGGGTTTGAAAACCCACGAAATTAATGAACGTTTGACAGAGGGTTTGAAGGCGCAGATCTGGTGTATTGATGAAGAAGAATTCGAAGTTAAAAACGAAATTGATGAAGAAGAAGAGTTCGAAAAAACGAATTGATGAAGAAGAAGAGTTCGAAAAATGAGGAAGAAGAAGAGTTCGAAAAATGAGGAAGAAGAAGAGTTCGAAAAAACGGCGCAGCCTAATTAGGTTTTGAGAGAAAGGGTTTTTTAGGGTTTTGAGAGAGGAAGAAGAGGGATAGAGAGGAAGAAGAGGGATAGGGAGATACGGCGCAGCCTAGGGTTTTATTTTATAAAATGAGGCTAAGGTTTCATGAAATTTTTTAAATGGGCACGCGTTTTTCATATAAAAAAAAATTAATTGGGATGGGGCTGCGGACATCCCATAAAACCGCAGCCCCTTTACAAATTTTTTTTTTATTTTCTTTATTTAATTTCGAATGGTTAAGGGCTGCGGACACATAAAAAACCCCAGCCCTTTCTTTATTATACTTTTTGAAACACATTGGGGCTGCGGTTAAGGGTAAAAACCGCAGCCCTTGTTATTTTTTTTTACCACATTTTTTTACTCATATTGGTTGTGTGTTCCTAAAAACCGCAGCCAATAAGTAGCAGCCAATAGCTTTTTTCCACTAGTGACATCTGGGTTTGTTAAGAAGGAAGAATGAAATTAGAGTTTTTAAGAATCAGAATAATTTTTAAGAAGGAAGAAGGAGAATGATTTTTAAGAAGGAAGAAGGAGAATTAAGAAGGAAGAAGAAGAAATTAATGCAAGAATGATTTTTAAGAAGGAAGAAGAAGAAATTTGTGTAGATCAGGCGCCGGTGTTCTTAGACTTTAGGGTTTTTTGGCTATTTAAGGAGAATGAGACATTAGGGTTTTTTATGTAGATCAGGCGCCGTTTTTTAAGGTATGACATTAGGGTTTTTTTTGGCTGTTTGGGCTGGGTCCATATTTTAGTGAGTATTGGCTGCGGTCAGGGAGAAAACCGCAGCCCTTAACCATTTGCAATTTTTTTTTATTGGGTAGTGGCTGCGGTCAAGGCAAAAAACCGCAACCCTTTTGATTTTTTTTTAAAATTTTGTCTATTGGCTGCGGTTTACTTGTATAACGAACCTGCATTTACTTGTATCCTAGGAGGTAGTTTATTACATATACGTTGTTGTGCTCATATTGTTAATTTATCTTGTCAAGCAGGTATTAAAAACCTAAGTGATTTATTAGGTCCCATTAGAGATATAGTTAAATGGCTTAGATTAGGACAAGTTAAAAGAAGATATAAACAATTATGTGCCCAATATGAACTTACAAAAGTATATTGGGCTTTAGACACTCCTACACGTTGTGGTTCGACCCAAGATTTATTAAAGGAGGCGATTACTTATCGCCCTGTTATAACACAACTGTATAGTGAGTTTACGGATAGCCGTATTAGTGATGAAACTTGGAACTTAATTAGCTATAGGTGTACAAAAATTACTAGACGCGTATGTCCACGTAACTAAGATCTTTACATATGTATACGAACCAAACGTTCACTTAGTAATAAGTGAATGTGTTACTGTTTTTTATCATTTGTTTTCATATTCTAATGAGATACTAACGTTGTTTTGAAGCCGATTTTTGCAGATATGATGGATAAGTGGAAGACTTATTTTACTGATTTCCCTTATATTTATGGCATAGCGACACTTTTAGATCCGTGTTTTAAGACGGAAGTCCTAACTAAAGTAATAGGATTTTTTTACCAAGCACTAAATCGCCCGCCTACTGATGTACATAACTATATATATTATAATTTGGTGATATTTTGGCATTTATCAATGGTTGATTATTGTGAAATATTTATTATTTTATAATAATGCTAATAATTATTATTTATTATACAAAAATTATGAAAACAAAAAAAAATATTAAAAAAAATATAAGTTAAGGGGCTACGGACATTGGCCAAAACCGCAGCCCTTAAGTGCCTTCATATCACTGCCTATAATGCACTTAAGGGCTGCGGTTTTGGCCCATGTCCGTAGCCCCTTTCCTTATTTTTGGCTGTATATTTTGACCGCAGCCCTTAATTATTATTTCTTGCTGCTACAATAATGACTGGGGTCGAAATACGCAGCCCATAGGGGCTTAAAAACCGCAGCAAATAAGGTTTTTTTCACTAGTGTACTACTAATCAATGGGATCGTTTGAGATTGATGCTTGGGTAGAACAATTCAACAATGCTTCAGAAGATATGCTTGAATCTTGCATGAATGAGATAATTGAATTAGTAGTCAAAACAAACAATTTTCAGTAAATATAGTCTACATTATAACGAAAACAATTTTCAATACTTAGTCACACCTTCACTGATAGTAGCACCACCCCTAACAGTTGCAGTTCTTCTAGAAGCTCCTCTGCCTCCTCCTCTACTCTCTTGACCACCCCTTAGACGCTTATTCCCCCTACCTAATTGACTTGGTTGAGCAGATATGTCATGGTGCAAAGGAGTTTGTTGTGGTGTGGCATCAACAACACTCTTTCTTGATTTACCCTTTCCCTTCTTTGGTGGTGGGGGGGCATCAGTCACAATGTCTTTGTCAGGACACTTCCTCTTGTTATGTCCCACAACACCACATATTTTGCAAGTCATTTGTACACCATGTTTGGTCAACTTCCCTAGTTTTTTAGGATCCTCATGGGTTGACTTGATCCTATTCTTCCTAGGTCTACCAGGTCCAAGCTTAATAGGAGGAAGAAGGAGGGGGATATTATCTTTTGGCCAATGCCTTTCACCTGCCAAAGGGGGTATGACACCACTATATGCCTCTAAGTAGGCCTCTTTAGTGTAGCAGTTATCCACATATGATTCAACATCGTTACGCATATAGTACAACGCAGGAATACCATGACGACAAGGAATTCCCTTCAAATCCCACTTCTTACAAGTTCATGATTTCTTTGCAATGTCCACTTGTAGAGTGTCCATGTGGTAGGAAACTTGGAAAAGTGTGGTAGTTGATGGCATCTACAATTACTTGCTTCCTCCTTCTCATTGTCTAACAAATCTTGTACCTTTGGACAAATCAAACCATCCCACTTTTTTGCCTCATCCCTCTTTGTCACCAACCTTTTCATCAACATTGTTCTTATGTGTTCAAGCATATATATATAAGATGTTTTGATCTGGCCCACACAAAATGTAATAGTTGAATGTCTCAACCATGTTGCTAGCAATGACATCACATTTTGTCAAAATTTTTAAATATGATCTGCAAAATACATTTACATCGTATTTTTTGAATTCTTCAACTGCTAGGGGGTTTACGTCTTCTATTTCTTTCAGTGCATCCCACAAATTTGCACTATTATATGACTCTGCACATTTCCAAAAAAGCAACCTCATCTCTTCTCCTTTGAAATCCCTCTTATTTGTATAGATGTGCATAGCACAATGTTTATGCTCAGCCTCTGGAAGCTCTAAGCTCACTGTCCTCATAATGCTCTACGTACGTAAATAATGCACACAATGGAAAACATTATAACACAATGAATATATTATCAAAATAAAAAGCAGTATACAACCAAGAAGAAAGAATGTACCTGATGTTCATTCGATATAATTGTCCATCCAGCACCATGTTTTGGGGGTAATCCTTTCTTGAGTTCATTGATGAACCATTGCCAAGATTTATTGTTTTCTCCTTCCACTACAGCCCATGTCAATGAGAACATTTGTTCATTTGGGTCTCTACCAATTGTAGTCAATAACATCCCTCCTAGAAATGTTTTGAGGAAACAATCGTCTATGCATAAAACTTTTCTGCACCCTGTAATCCAACCGCATGTAAGACCATCGAAAAGCACAAAGAATCTTTGAAACGTAGTAGATGTTGAATCTGGAACATTAACAACAGCGAAATGAATTTTAGAACAATTAGCTCTTAGTGCTTGATAGTATCCATGACCTTATTGTAATGTTCTTTTTTCATCGACCCATGTAATTTCCTATGAACATTGTACTTTATATTGTATGCAAAGTCCTAATTGATCATCACCTTGTAGTTTTGTCTTACCAAATCAACAATCTTAGCTAATGAAACGTGAGGTCCTCCCTTAAACACATCTATCATTTGATCTGAAACCCAAGAAAATCTTAACTGCCTATTACCATACATGCTTCTTTGACAAGTATGTTGTGGAGCCAATGACTTAAGAACAAAAGATGCAGTTGCCCTATCCTAACTTGCATATATCTTAAATGGACATCCTGGTAAACACACAACACCTAATCTTTGTTGCCTCAATTCATCACTTTTGCTAATCTTGACATTTCTCCCTTGAATAAGGGCATACTTTACAAGTGCATCTCTATATGCATTTGCACTTGCAAAACTCAAACCAAAACTCCATTTAAATGTCCTAAATTATGTGTTCTCATCGAATTGCTTGTTTGCATCCTCACCTTCACTGTTTTCATATTCTGATAAAGGGTTTTCGTCTTCTTCACTAGTTGTAATAGCTTTTTCAACTACATTATTTTGTTCTGCACTTAAAACAAGAGATTCATCCTCGCTGCCATAATCCTCAATAGCAACATATGACTCATCCATTCCTCATTGTCATCTTCACTGTTTTCAATCTCACTATGTTCACTCTCACCTAAAAGAGAATTATCCTCACAACCATGATCATCAATGCCATTATTTTCCACTTTTGGTTCCCTCCTAGAAGTTAATTTCTCGCTAGCACAAACATTTAAATCCCTAAACAATTACAAATCATCCACTTTAATCACAACATTTAATTCAACAACCCTCATTTTTGTTCAAATTGTAGTCATTTTCATAACAGGTTCATCATTATTAACCTTATGCAAACCTCCTGCAAATGTCGAAGAATTGTGAAGTGAGTAGTATAGCGTATGGTCATACTCAACACAAATATTAGTAACTACCAATTCATCCAAATCAAACCACGAAATCAAATCGGGATTAACGAAATCTGTTCGAAATTCCCCACTCAAATACTCCAAACCAATCCCAATCCTTTTGAATCTACCACCATACCAAATCTTCACAGTAAATGAATCAAGTATATCAACCTATGAATGCAACAAACAAAATTGAAAAATCAAGAGCACCATTTAAGCGCACAATAATCCACACATTAATATGTTAATCACACACAAATGATTAAATTCACACATTATGTAGAATTATGATGAAATTCGGCATTTTGACACATGGTGTATGAAGAACATTAATACACAGCATTTTCGCACACAAAATCCACATTTGGAGAACAAAACTTTGAAGATAAGAACAATTTACCATTGAAATCCTTCCAGACAACATTTCGCATACCATAAGTTACCATTTTCGACCCACACAGCATTTCGCACAGAATTTTCGCACAGAAAATCGAAATAAATTACAAAAGAAACTCCATGAGAATAGAATCTTACCATTTTAATGAAGAAGAATAACAAAAACACCATATTTAAGCGTGCCCTACGAGGAATTGATGATGATTTGCAAATTTAGGGCTATTGGCATGAACCCTAGAAATGAAGTGGGGATTTGTTTTTGGTAGTGTAATTTAGAATGAAGGAAGAAGGTTGTATGGGATAAATTGATTCCACCTACATAGCCGGTTGTTTAAAGTTGGAGGTGCTGTGAGCAAAATTATTGTAAATTTCGGATTATTTATGAATAATCAAAAGTAGAGGTTATTCAGAGGAAAACGTTAAAACTATGGATTTTTTTCAACAATTTTTCCTAATAAATATAGCAATAAATCAATTTAATTATTCAAAATGGCAAATCTTTGTAATGATGTCATGTGAAAATTTCCAATCTTTTTAGTAATTGTATGATGTACGAAATTCCATGTAAAGTAGCCTTTAAGTGTTATTTAAGCTACTAGCTTGCGTAAAATAGGTCAAAACTAGTTTGTTTGACTTGAAACTTACTGTTCAACGCTAATTAATAACCGTTATAGTTTTAACATGGTTAGCTAGGCTAGACCTTTTAAGCCACTAACTTGCATATAAGCTTAATCAACTTTGATTTGATTGACATGAAATTAGACAAGAAACACTAATTGATAACCAGTCAAGTTTTGTAATAGTTAGACTTGAAAACATGAGCATATGTGTGAAATTACATGTCAGGTAACCTAATTTTATAAATTATATTGTAATTTAACTTTGTTTTGTCACATACATATCTATGTAGTTTGTATTATATTGTAATACTACTTAGGAAAATTTGCTCAAAATAATCTCAACTATCAACCGTTGGCAAAAAATAATCTCAATTATTAATTATTTTTTTAATAATCCCAACTATTCTCAAAATTTGTTGAAAACGTACCCAACTTCCTTTTAATCGGCTACAACATGTAACTTTTCCACTTTTTTCTTTCTTTTTTTATTAAAAGATGAAGGGGAAGGGTTAATTTTGAACATTAAGTTAAAAAAAAAAGAAGAAAAAAAGTGGAAACGTTAACTGTTCCAGCCGGTAACAAGGGAGTGGGTATGTTTTCTACAAATTATGAGAATAGTTGGGATTATTAAAAAATAATTGATAATTGAGATTATTTTTTGCCAACGGGTGAAAATTGGGATTATTTTGAATAAATCTTCCTATAACTTAGTTTAGTAGATTATATTGTTATAATATAATTTCGTTCTTATATATATATTTTTTAATAAATCCGCATCCCATTTCATAATGAAGGACTTTACAAAAAGTTGGTGGGGAGACGAGTCACATTGCCACAAGTTGAGCACCCACACCCTTTTGAATACAAAAAGCTACTATACCAAATATATGCTCTAAACTTGGTGTTGCTTGAGTTACTGAAAGCGAATGATACAATCCTAGATACAGCTCAAGCGTGTCTACACCGAACTCTCTAAAGGTGGAGAAAACAAAGGGAGTAAATTTATAGTCGTGCTCCTCACGAGGCCTATCAAAAATATCAGGTTGGGTCGGGTTCGGGTTTGGGTCATATACAAACAGGTCAGAAACCCTTGACCCAAAACCTACCCATTTAGTTAATTACGTCAAAAATCACAACCTTGACCCGACCTGCAACAGATCAGGTTGACTTAATTTCGACCCATTTGACCCGTTTATAATTTTTTTGTTTTCGTTTTATGGTTTTTAACGTTGATTAAATATGATTTTTTAGGCTTTAATTTTAACTTTATGTTTTTTTTATTTATTTTGTATTTACAATTAAAAATAAGAAAATATTTTATGAACTAAGTTTAGCTTATACTTATTAATTTGAGTCGAAATTAACACATTTAATTAAATGGGTTATATAGTTTTTTTTTAGGTTTAAAATTTTGACCTGAACCTAACCCATTTAATGAACAGATCAGGTCAGGTCGACTCATTTAATTAATTGGGTCAAAAGTCTCAACTCAAACCCACTTATTTTGGGTTAGGTTCAGGTGGGGTTAGCAAGTCGGGTCAACTTTTGCCAGCCCTACTCCTCACACTTAGCAGTGTATTTCTTCTTCTTTCAATCCTAGGCATTGGCTAGAGAGGCATCAGGAGCCCATAAAGAGACTCCCGTGCCAGCAAAGGGAGAGCCTCCGGTAACATCGATACACGCGTCTTTGCCATGAAACCAGTTGAATAGTAGGAAATCCGCTGGCCTAAGATATTTGCCCGCATTTGAAGAGAACCCTATAGGTGTCTCCTTACGGACTAAAATCCTAACTTTGTCGCATATGTCCATGAGCATGTCTCAAACCAAATTGTGGCAGAACTTTTTCAGTATTATTATTTTTTTTTTTTTGCCAAACAATTTTCTATATAAATAAAAATCATTTACAAAAGGCTGAATTAGAAAACCCAGATATCCGGGGGGATCCCTACAATTGCATCAGTGTGAAAGTCGAGCACACCTTCTAGGAAGGGTTTCACGACCTCACTCTTCATGTGCACGGGAGCCTCCGGGATATCTCAAAAAGCCATAAATGGCGAACAAGGAGAGCTACCTATGAACAGACAAAAGGGCCCAACAGGCCGAAACAACACAATACAACATAGGTACAAACAAAAAACTCCTAGCCCAAGGCATACGTCAGACACAAAGGCAAAGGATGGAACTCCACCAGCATGTAGCAGCAGCACCTACACACTCAAAACTGGGCAGAAAACGATGCTGGCAGCCAAAAAAAAAACAGCAGCAGCGGGCAGCACCCTGACCAAGCTAACAGGGGCAGAAAACACCAACGCATCAGATGGCAACCAAAGACAGAAGCAGCTAGCAGATACAACCAACGCAGCACCCAAAGCAGCGAGGACTAGCAATGAACCAGCAGCATGTCAGAAGTGGATAGCAATGAATATAGAGCAGCAGCAGCATGGGGGAGCAGCCAACAGCTTCTACACTCAGCAGCAATGGCCAGCATCCAAAATCAGACCAGCAGCATGGAATCAGCACAGCACAGCAGCATCAGCGCAACATATAAAGGACCAGCAGCACTCAGCACTAAACAGGAACTACCAGCTGGCAGTCTCAACAGGAGCAAGGTGCGGCAGCACAAGGAGGGAGGCCCTGCACCAGCTTGACAAACAACCACAGTAGGGGAAACCAGCATAAGGTAAAGGCACCAGCAGGCACCAGCAGACCAGCAACTTGCATCATCAAGACATTGCAACAGAAGAGAGCAACAGAGCAAAAAGACTCCCAACAAACAGAACCAAAGGCCAGCTGCAGCCCCCTAATCTAACGTAACAACCAGGGCCAGCAGCAGTAATATACAGCACAGAGTAGGCATTAGAGGGAGGGGAGGCAGTTCAAAAACAGAACATCAGAAAAGGTATCCTCAGACAGCAACACCTTGCAACAAAAGTAGACCACACCCACAGCAGCAAGGAATAAGCAAACCATCAGCAGTTACCCAATCAGAGACCTCTCACCCAATCAGCAGTAGACCTATGGTGAGTATAAAACCGGAATTTGGAGTCAGTGTTAATAGATTCAATGACCCTCTTTTCAGATATCACTTTCTTGTGCCATACAACATCGTTCCTAGTGTGCCAAATCGCATAAATGAGGTTACCAATGACCGCATTAATAAACTTCCTTCTATATTTGGGGACCCTACGTCTCCGGTGGAAGTCTTGTAAAGTATGAAGGTTCCACGTTAACACAAGCCAACCCTTTATAGCTTCAACAAACTGTTTGCTAAACTCACAAGTAAAGAAGAGGTGATCATTAGTTTCAGGAAGCGCACCACAAATAAGACAAGTATCATCTTCAACCACACCCATCATCATAAGTTTTTTCTTAGTTTTCAATCTGTCCTGGCATGCCAACCATATGATGAAGCTGCTTTTCGGGATGGTGGCTCTGTTCCAAGTAGCATTTGCCCAAGGGACTCTGGGGTTGGCCCCTATCAACTCCTTATACACTGTTGCAATGGAATAGGTTGGCAATTCCATCCAGTCACTCTTCTTTAACTTTGCACAACTTCTTGATCGCCCAGCAAGCAGTGACCGGGGCATTGAATAAGTCCCAAATACCTCCTTTAGTATAGATTTTGTGCACCACCTAACCCATAAGGAATCCTACATGGTGCTAATGTGCCACGCAATTTGACTACTGCCGCCAGGTTCCAGTGATATAAGTTGCGGATGCCTGAACCCCCCTCTTTTTTGGGTCTATAGACTTTTTCCCATTTCACATTACTCGGAGAATTGCAGTCTGTAACTCCATGCCACAAGTAGGATCTACACACAGTATTGATATCCTTCACCACCTTCTTCGGAAGGATGACAATTTGGCTCCAGTAATTCGAAATACTCATAAGGATTGAGTTGACGAGCTGGAGCCGAGCTGAGTAAGAGAGCTTCCGAGCAAACCAAGATCGAACCCGCCTGGTCATCTTGTCCACAATATATTCGCAGTCAGCCACTGAATAGCGTTTGGAAGTAAGGGGCATCCCAAGGTATTTGACCGGGAGACTTTCCAAAGAGAAACCCAAGACAGAGGTCGCATGCTTCTTGAAATCCTCGCTAACTCCTGCAAGATAGATCCCAGATTTTGAATTATTAGTAAACAGGCCAGATCTAGCAGAGAAGGATTTGAGGCATTAGTGAAGGATCATAATAAAATGCATGTCTCCTTTATAGAACAACATCAGGTCGTCTGCAAAAGCAAGGTGGTTAAGCTTCAACTTTACGCATCTCGGGTGGAAAGAGAATCCCTCAGAGTCACCAGCTGCCTTAAGAGCTCTAGAGAGGTATTCCATGCCAATGACAAACAGCAGGGGGGACATGGGGTCGCCTTGGCGCACTCCACGATTAGCCTTGAATGGGTCAAAGGGGAACCATTAATCACCAGGGAGTACTGTGTTGATGTGACGCAAGCCATGACAATTTTGATGAACTTGTGTGGAAAATTCAGAGCATACATCATGTCTTTAAGGAAATCCCAGTTTAGGGTGTCATAGGCTTTGCGAAGGTCCATTTTGAGAAGGCAGCTAGGCATGCAATATTTACGCCCGTAGTGCTTCACCACATCCTGGCACAACAGTATATTATGGAGGATGCTGCGGCCTTCCACGAAGGCTCCTTGGTTAGGACTTATGATGGAGCCAAGCACCAACTTGAGTTTGCTGCATATGAGTTTGGAGATGCATTTGTAGATGATATTACAGCAGGAGATCGGCCGATAGTCCCTTGGGCCCTTGGGGCTTTGGGTTTTGGGGATCAGAGTGATGGTCGTGATGTTCCAATCCCGGGGGAGGAAGCCCGTTGTAAAGAAATCTTGCACTGCTCCAACCACATCGGAGCTGATGACAGGCCAAGCGGCCTTATAGAAACAACTACTGAAACCGTCCAAACCTGGAGCCTTATCCTCTGGGATGCTCCACATAGCTCGTTTGATGTCATCCCTAGAGAACGAAAGAGAGAGAAGGCTCTGTTGTGCCATCGAAAGGATAGGGCCGTGATGAATGATATTCATATTAATGTGCCTTCTATCCTTGATGTCGTTGCAGAGGAGATCTTTATAGTAATCCTAGAAGATCTGGTGTATTCTGGCCTGGTTACTCGTAACCTCATCACCTACATGTAGCACATTAATGGAATTTGCCCTCTGACGGTATGTGATGGATAGGTGAAAGAATTTCGTATTCTCATCCCCCATAGTGAGCCAGTTTATCTTGGCTTGTTGTCGGAGCGCTGAATCTCTATCCTCCTTGGCTTTTTTCAGGATTTCCGCCATAGAGCACTCAATGTTAATCAACTGCAGATTTATGTACCTCCGCTTGAGCTTTAAGAAGGTCCATCTCAGCTTGGGTCACTGCTTCCTGTTCATCCTTCTTGAACCTGTGTTTGTAGAGGTTTCTGACCGCTTTGAGGTTTTGGATGACTCGGTACCACAGGGGGTGATGCCTATGGGTCCTCCAGATTTCTTGGAGGGAATCAAGGAAATCGATCCGCTTGCCCCAATGGTTGAAGAATTTAAAAGGTTTTGACCTTTTATGCTGCTTGAAAAAGTGGACTATCATAGGAGTATGGTCAAAATCGCCCTCTGGGAGGAAAGTCGCTTCCGCTGTGGGGAAGGAAGCATCCCAGGAGGAATTACCCATAACCCTGTCAATCTTGCTAAGGACTCTGTTCACTCCTTCCTGTTTGTTGGACCAGGTGAAAAATCTGCCTGTACTTTTGAGGTCGTGAAGATCACAAAATTCCATACAGTTTCTCAGCGGGACCAGATCATGGATTCGAGGGCGATGGCCCAGTCTTTCATCAAGATTTGTTATACAGTTAAAGTCTCCCATGACAAGCCACGACCCTGCTACTTTTAGCGCGCCCAATTGATAAAATAGCTCCTCTCTACCTCTTTTGTCACTAGCGCCATAAACAAACGTACAATGAAACTTACCCCCCACTAGGGGAGTGACTTCCATATGAATGATTTGGCTACTGTTGTGCTTGATGTCTACTTTAAGTTCATTGCCTTTCCAAGCTACAATGATTCGACCACCCTTGTGCCATTCTAAGTTGTGGGTAAAGCACCAATTCGGACATAGTATTTGGTAAAGGGCGCCCAAGCCTTGCTTCTTTACCTTAGTTTCAAGGAGACTAAAAAGGTAGATGTTGTGACTAGTAATAAATTTCACCACCTCAATTTGTTTGCAAGCCTTATTTAGTCCCCTCACATTCCAAGTAAGAATACTATTCATTATCACCGATGGGGTAAGCCCCCAGCGCTATCATTGGTTGGATAGGATGCTCAACTTCCTCCCAGATGGGTCCGTGGCAAGAGTAGAGAATGGATTAGTTGAAACCACAAGCCTAGGGCTACTCAGATTCGTGGGGGCATGAGAGGATTATGGAACCCTTGTGTCCTTTGAGTCATGAGGTGCAGTACCCTGTGGAGCTGGGTCAAGGGATGAGGCTTTTTGTTTCACCACATATTTTTTGCGAACAACCCTCTGAAATCCATCTTGGTCCTTTTTCGACCTATTAAGTTTCTTCGGCTCTGGAGCCCTCGCCTTACAGTCTTGACCATTGTGGCCCATTTTTTGACATTTAGAGCACAGGACGGGCTTCCATTCATATGTCACACGTTGAGTGACCATCTCATCTTTCACATTGGTGAAATAAATTTCATCAGGATATTCATCATTGGTTTTCATCTCTACTAAGACCCGCGCAAATCTCAATCTAGTCTTTTGACTTGTAATCTTGATGACCTTGCCAACTATCCCCGCTATTTTCCTAAGGCACCGTTCTCCCCAGTATTCCACTTTTAGGTTAGGAAGATGAATTCACACTGGCATGGTCGTAAGACTATTCTTGTCTGTAGGCATCTCTGGTTCCCAAAGCTTAATGATGAAAGGTTTATTATCAAACATCACACCATTCGACCTATAGGCTTTGTCCCTATCTTCACTCGATTTCATACGGACTATGTATACTCCTTTCTCAATTGTCCCTACAGTATCTATGTCGAGGTCTTTCCATGTACGCCTAACAAAACCATCAACAACATGTAGTGGCGGGCTTGCCCCAACAATGAAACATACCACAACAGTTTCCCAATACTTAATTTCATCTTCAACATCGGCTAATTCTATTTTAACAGAATTGGATGGTACAGGGATAGAGCAATTACCTACTCGCTGCAGAGGATCCCTTTCAATATTGTTAATACATTTCTGGGTTGAGAGTGTGCTGTTGGTCCCCTTCGAACTCCCGACCTTTTGTTTTGAAGGAGACCCAAATTGCAGATCTGGGCATCCTTCGACATGTTCTTCGCTGAAATTCTGGAATCAGAAGCTGTCCTATCCTCCTTGCCATTGACGCTACTTGTACCATTAACTATGATGGCCCAAGATTCCACTTTTATCCGGTCCGGTGACCCCTCGACGGCGTCCAGCATTGTGGCAGCGCCTAGTTTGTCCAGTATAACAGCAGCTGTTTGGTCATGTTTTTTCGGTTGGGTGCTGGAACGACTCACCGCCGGTTGCTTTGGTTGTACCTCCGTCTTTCGTGGCCGGCCTAGCCCTCGTGCTTTGGCTGGTTCAGCCATACTGTAGAGAGAGAAAGTCGGGAGGTGTAGAGAGTGTTTATTATTATTATTATTATTATTATTATTATTATTATTATTATTATTATTATTATTATTATTATTATTATTAAAAATTATAAGAAAATACCTAATCTATAGGTCTATTTGCAAAAAACTACCTTATGTAATTTTTTTTTGCAAAAAACTACCTAATCTAATATATTTCTTACAAATGACTACCACTTAATGGAAAATGTTAGTTGACCGTTAGATTTGACGGTTTGACCAATTTTCGGGGTTAAGTTGTCTATAAGGCAGTATCTCATTAGTCCTCTTATTTTTAAATAATTTAAAATTAAGACACATAAATTAACAAAATAAAAATAAAAGATATTTAATGTCATTTTTACCCATTATAACGATTTTTAAAACAAAAACGGACGTCGTGATTATCCTTATGGGGTAACTCTTTCGAAAATCCGGTCGAAACGAGTACTTATTTGTCTATTTTTCGATACGTAAACCGAAAAAGATATTTAACGTCATTTTTACCCATCATAACGATTTTTTTTTCGATTTACCTGTCAGAAAATAGGCGAATAAGTACTTGTTTCGACCTGATTTTCGAAAGAGTTATCCCTTAAGGGTAATCACGGCGTCCATTTTTTTTGAAAAAAATAGTTATAATGGGTAAAAATGACGTTAAATATCTTTTATTTTTATTTAGTTAATTTATGTCTCTTAAATATTTAAATTATTTGAAAATACGAGAACTAATGAGATACTGCCGCATAGACAACTTAACCTGGCAAATCGGTCAAACCCTCAAACTTAACGATCAACTAACATTTTCCGTTAAGTGGTAGTCATTTGCAAGAAATATATTAGATTAGATAGTTTTTTACAAAAATATTTACATAAGGTAGTTTTTTGCAAATAGAGCTATAGATTAGGTAGTTTCTTATAATTTTTCCATATTAGATTATAAGTTGTCGATCGCTATACATTTCATTTGATAAGGATTGAGGTACTTAATTTAACGAGCTGACGTTGTTGAATATCATGGACTGTAGTACTTATTATGTAATTATATAATACATATAATTGTTATTATCATTAAGTAATATTATAATTATTTTATTAAAAAAAAAAACAAAAAGGAGGCTATTAGCTATATGATGTGGTTTCATGGAACCGCAGCTACGGTGCCCACAAAATCACAAAGATATACTCTATTTTTTATATCGATTTAAAACCGAAACAGAAAATTAATGATATATGCTACTTATTCAAGTGTTTGAGGTCAAAAATAAAGCATAAACAGTCAAAAACACCGCAAGATAAAAGGTTTTTCTCTACTAATCTTGTAAAAAACTTAACTCCTCTAGCAAACAATTACTCGATTGTAGAAGTCTGAGGTCATCACTCTAGAATTTTAGCGCTTACTTACAAGCATCCTGAGCCAGTTCCCCTTGAGCCAGTTCCCCTTGAGCCCAGGGCCGGCCCAAAGATGTTAGGGGCCCTGGGCGAAAAATAATTTATGGGCCCTAACTATATCGCTCTTTTAATCCATATTACTTGCAATTAATAATATCATTTGTTCAAATAACATGTTGCTATATGATAGAACTAAAACAAAATGAAGGATAAATGAAACGTAGATAAATAATTTTAAATCTATAATGTTGGAAAATAAAAATAAAATATACACCAATCCATAATATAAAATCAAACTAATAGAAAATATTAAACATTCACAATCAAACCAATAAATATAAAAGTAGTTAAATAAACATAAAAGCAATGTATTATAATTATAATAGAAGAAATTAAATAAATCAAATCATAAATTTAGGTGATTTATTCACACAATTAGTAAATCCACAAGAATATTAAAAACATTATAATAATAGATCAATAGTTGAATAATCTATTTATACGTGTTGATGTTTGCTTATTAAACAGTCACTGTCATTTAATATCATTAAACATGAAATGTTATTACTAACTTCAGAGGTAGCTTAATGGGAAAACACCATACCTCTTTACACAACATCTTGTGTTCGATCCCTGGCAGCAACAATTTGGCAACTTTTTTGGTGGGCCTTGGGCGTAGGCCCAGCTTGCCCTTGCCCAGGGCCGGCGCTGCTTGAGCCATATCTACAGGCTGCCTTGAGTTCTCATGAATTGACAACAATACACACGAGGACGTAAAAAATGCCACCACAATAGACCGATACTTTTGTCTCGGTCTTGCCCTTATCGTACCCCACATAGATGGACTGACAAGTTCAACCCCACCCGAAAAGCTCAAATGACCAAAACAGTATAGATATATTGTCGATTTATATTTCAAGAATATTATTCAAAAACCAATAGTTACACCAATATTTGAAAAGTATGACTAATAAATAAATGGCATATGTGGTTTAAATTGTAACTGGAACGGTACACGAAGTGACATTCAAAAACAGTTGCGACAGACATTAATATGAGGAGGCAGGAGGCAGGAGGCAGGAGGCAGGAGGCAGGAGGCACTACAGTTTTTAACAGCGTGGTTACAAGCGACTAATGACAGCCTCTACTTCGGCTGGAGAATACAAGTGGTATGTTGGGGAAACCTTTGCAATGTCCACGTTGTTTGGAGTTACCTAACAAGTAAAACAGAAGACTATTCATTAGATACACATGCACTTAGGCTAGCCGCTAGCCACTCAACAATCACATTTTTGGAAACTTAGGGGTATTGATTTCACTACCTTTTCTTCCATAACCTGTTTTAATATGGATAGTGCTATTGTCTCAGCTTCTTGGAAACTTAAGTCCTGCAAAAGAAAAGAGTCAGCATCGCTTTATAATATTCTCAGGATAAGGGGAGAAGGGATGTAGACATTCTTATTAGATCTCTCTGCTCTATTCCGTTTAGCATCTGCTATTAAGGGAAGGTAAAGCCAAGGTCTTCATGAGCAACAAACTTATAAGATATAATCCTTGTTTATTCCCGTGCTTAATTATACAAAAGCTCAATAGGTAGAAGATTCAACATCAACCTCTCTTTCGGATTTGTACATTGTTTTAACTTTAATGGTCTATTGTTAGAATTGATTGTGAATGAAGCTTCATGAAAGAATGTTGTGTGTGAAGAAGGAGCAACGCACAGAAAACAGGAGAAGCAAAATGTGCATTTTATTATATCTCAATGAGTGAAACATTACAATAACCCTATATATACAATGAGTGCATTACAACCCATAAGGATCTTGAGTGTCAACACCCCCGCAAGCTTGGTGTTGGAACAACTCTAAGCTTGGACAAGAATATGATCTACGACCATTGAAGCACACTACCAAACAGTGCAAAAGCATACTGATAACTTGTGTAGTTTTCTCTGCTGAGCTCCACATTTGCATATCTTCAACAAACTAAAGAGCCCCATGGCATTTGAGCCTCCTCCAACACATACAACCAGTATGTCTAGCTTGCCATCACATTTTTTTAAAGCTTGTTTCCTAGTGTCTTTTCCAATTATGGAAGACAACAAGAATTGCAAATCGCAATCAAGATTGAAGAAAAGCATGGTAGTACAATGACTACACTTCAAGAAAGAGAATATGCCATATTTGATGAATACCCGACACTGGAGCCATGAGTAATCTTGGATAGAGAAAAAGAGATAAGAGTAAAATTCAAGAAAAATGTACACAGAGCAGCGAATTAGAAAAAAAAATGGGAGGAAAGATAATCTTGCATCTGATACCATGATAGAATTGATTGTGATTGAAGCTTCATGAAAGAATGTTGAGTGTAAAGAAGGAGCAACACACAGAAAACAGGAGAAGCAAATGTGTCTTTTAGTATATCTCAATGAGTGAAACATTACGATCCAAAAACAAGCAAGCGGTTCAAATCGTATGTAAAATCGTACATTGGTAGAATCTAACAATTCTAATTAAATAAAATTTGTAGAGGTAGAATCATACCACGATTCTATGATCCTACGATTTAACGATTCTAATTAAATGTGTCTTATTTTTTATTAATTTTTCTTATGTGTTATCTTTCATCGTTAGGAAGATTTTAACTAATTATTAAATATTTTTTTCATTTCATTCTTAAAAATGGAGTAAATGAAACTTTAATTCATTTAACTTTTGAGATAAATAATTATGACTGGATAGCAAATTTAAGTGTATTGTAGAATCTCATGATCTTACAATCCGATTCTAGCGATTTGATTCTACATCTCTGAACAATTCCAAATAGAATTCCAATTTTAACAGCTTTGGTAGTACTTACTCGGTTACTCCCATGTAATCTCACACTAAGAGCAAGGCTAAACCTTATGAGTAGTGAGTTAAGTTATATGTGTCAGCAATCATAGTGCACCATCATGGAAGGAAAATATTAGAAAGTTGACATAATTGTCAGAAATAAAAGACAGTTTTCAAAAGGTAACTCTTCTGTCACACTACATGTAATGACTTCCATCCTTTGCTTCACCATATAATTGATTCAGTGTATTATAATGATCTCATTAAAGCACAAAAAGATGCTCTCATGTACTAACTTCTTCAACAATGCCACTTCACATCAATAAATTATGAAATTGATGCCGCAATGTGTTTAAGTTACAAAAATCCCAGCTACCAAGATGACCAAATCTTACATTCTTACTTCCATACATACTAGAGAAGAAAAGTACCTTTCTGTATTGCTCCTGCAAGGAGCTATCTGCACCTTCGAAACCAGAACCAATTGCCTTTGCACTGCACTGCCAAAACGTACCAGACGGATCTGTGTAATATCTACATAATAATAACAGAAAAAAGTGAACGTCTAGCATAGAATGAGGCACAGAGCTTTGTAGAAATAGTATTCAAAGAAAAACTATAAGAACAAATTAAATTCTAGAGGAATTTATGCTTACAGGCTCGGACCATTTTCATCATGACCTGCGATGAGAAGAGATACACCAAAAGGGCGAGACTGCACAAACACAACTACATCAGCAACAGATTTTATATACTTGTAAATTTGTAATACAAGACTTGAACAACTTGAAAACCTAGACAATGCATATCACTAAGAGTGAGAACAAGCCTCCACCAGAAAAATTACGTGACAATCAAATTTCAGATAGATTCTCCAATAATTTACTGGAATAGAATACCCCATACCCAACCATAACCAGACAACTATGTCGTTTTTGAATGAAAAACACTACTTACCATTGACTCTTCATCTCCTTCTCCAAAACGAAGTGCTAGATCACATAGAGCTTGAGTAGTTGACTCAACAGTCATTGGTTCACCATAAGAGAACCTATGATTCTGTTCCAAATTGTGTTGCAATCAAGAACCAAAATACAAAAAAAAAAAATAAAATAAAATAAAATAAAAAAAAGAAGAAGAAGAAAAAAAAACCACCAAAAAGGTAACAATTAGTCACCATACCACATGGCCATCATTGTAAAATGATGACTAATAAGTACCTGAGTCTCCATTCGTGCATGCTCAACTAGTGTGCGGGCATCGGCAATCAATCCACTCATTGCACAGCCTATATGCTCATCAATTTCCATGATTTTCTCAACACTACTAGGCTCCTGATAAAATTTAGAAGAATTTAGGGCTTGGAATTATCTTTGCCAACTAGATAAAAATAATGAATAACAATAAAGTATAAAAAATTCCTAGCCATCAAACTTGGTGTGTATGCCCCTTTCTCTGAAAATTGTGCTAGGTACAGGGCACAAAAGTGCGACAAAAGATGCTATATATGGTCTAGGTGTAGCTCAAAAGATGCATAGGACATGCACAAGGTGCAATGAGTGGCATTAGGTGCACACGGCATGCCTGGGCCAAGGCACAAGATTCAAACATTCAAAAGGTTACACAGGTTCTGGCATGCACAATGTATAACATGAATAAAGAATTGTTCTTATTCCATGTCAAAAACAATTTTTTATAGAGAAAACCTCATATTCTTTATTTTGAACATGTGTATGAATCTTAAGAAAGTACTCCTTTCGTCCAAGTAAAAAATAAATAAATAAATGTTCCACTAAAAAACAATAGGCCAAAATGTAAGGTTGCTCCACATTCAGAACACAGAAAGGTGCCTTCTTCAACAAATGACAACTAAAACTAGAAAGCAAGCCAACTTCAGAGCACAAGCAATTAACAAAAACTGTTTATGATATTAGGGAAGTATGGACACCAGAGCCCTAGGCACATAAAGAAACACTCTATCCACCAAATAAAACCAATAAAACCAACAAAACAAAATTATCATGTTCATTTAAAGAGGGGGGTAACAACTAACAATAGCTTATGTTATTGCTCACAGTCCATACTAGGGAAGACGTTAGTATTTTCTTGTATCGGCTTGCTCGCTACTTGTATGTCTTTTGTTTTCATTTGAAGGTTTCTCAAGTCAAGGGACTAATTGGTGGCAACCTCATTCGATAAGGGTAAAGTTTGCCATTTTCTATCCCTCCTCGGGCCTTAATCATAATTTATATGAGCAGGATACTGTTATGAACCGATAATTTGGACTAAAACAGTAAAATAGAAACTAAAATGATAAAATGACAAAACAGAAATTATACTATTAAAATGATGATCAAAGAAAGATTACAAAGGAACGAAAGATAGATCAAGCAATTCGAGAAGCTTGAGGTCTCCTAATATGAGTAAAACCCATCCAACAAATGTATTACACTTTTCATGATTCTAATGACTCTCCCCCCTTCAATTTCAGAAAACCTTAAGAACGTCTGCCATATTCTTCTCATTACTCACGCCAGCCAATCGTCCTAGGTTTCCCATGATACTCCTCTCTTTCTCTCTCTCTTTCCTCTTTCTCTTCCTTGCCGACATTCCTCCAAATTTTTCCAACGCTATCTGCCCTTTCACCGGTCAACCGCCATGGTATCACGGTCAGCCACCCTATATTTCCTTCCTCCATTCTCTCACCGGTGCACCACCATTGATTTCTGACGACCCCAAGACTAAACAACCTTACAAGCACAGTCGTAACCTTCTCCCACTCGCCGACAAGTAAGCCATTTTTTCCAGCGTCCTTTCACACCGACCCGATACTTCCGGCGCTTCCAGCAGCCTCCTTCTCCTCTGTCCACTGTTTCTTGCACCTTTCTTCAGCGTCTACCGCCACTGTCGCCATCTTCTGGTCATTATCCCGTAGTCAGATGTTACACCCTCGGTACCACCGGTCCTCAAGACATGTGTTAGGAGAAATAAGAGGGACGGGAAAAATAATTAGAATGTATTAATAAACTCTCGGGGGTTTATTTCTTTTATTTTTTAGAATGGCTTAGTTGGCATTAGGCTTTATTAATAGTAGTCGTTAGCCTTTATATTTTGTAGTGGGTGGCATTACATAATAGTATATATAAGACCACCTTGTATTCATTTGGCTTTTATCCAAGAATTGAATAAGAAGAAATAAGGAGGGAGTTTCACAAGCTCAAAATTTGTGAGGGAGTTGCAAGCACTCGAAGCTTTGCCATTTACTTTGTTCTTTCTTTAGCATTACTTGGAAAATACATTTTGTTTTGCAGTGTTTACTCAATCCAAAGAGTAGGGACTGTCACAAAGGTATCAGAGCGGTTCTACGAGAAGTACAATGACATCTTCTCAAGAGCAAGATCGTGGGGAAAGGCACGACCAAGAAGTGAAGAGGTTGTCTAAGGCCGTGGATGAACGATTTGCAAGAACTGATGAAACATTGGTGGAATTGAAGGGGGGACTAGCAAGAGTGTTGGAGATGTTGTCAAAATCGGAAGGAATTCATAAACAAACTCAAGATCGAAATCAAGAAAGGGAAGAAACGAATCTTGAAGGGTTTGTAGAAGTGAAAGGGAAGATAGGTGTGGCCATTGTCATGGAAGTTGTCAAGAAGAGTCTAATTGGAAGGCAAGAAGATTGGAGTTACCTCCTTTCAATGGGCAAGAGGTGGATGATTGGATCATGAAGGCGGAAATATATTTTTCATATTATGAGCTTAGTGAAAAGAAGAAAATGGAGGTCGCGGTGGTATGTTTGGAAGGAGAAGCCATGATGTGGTTCAAACATGCGAATCAAAGATTACCCATTAGGCGTTGGGAAGAATTAAAAACTATGATACTTGAGCGGTTTAGGCCTTTGAGGATGGGGACTTGTATGAGCAATGGATGTCGGTTGAACAAACGGGAAGTGTGGCCGAGTATCGAAGGGAGTTTGTTACGAGACTTAATTACGTGGATATGGTGCATGAACCGGCATTGATTGGAGCCTTTATGAGGGGGTTATGCGAAGATGTGAAGGTGGAATTGAAATTGATGGGGCCTAGGTCATTAGACCAAGCCATGAATTGGGCGGAGAAAATTGATCGGAAGTTAGATTGTCAATCTTGGATAGGTAGAAGACAAAATCAAGGGAGAAACTCTCAAATAACCCCCTACAACAACCAACCTTACTCAAGAAACCCAAATCAAGCCCAAAATTACCCTAATTCCCAAATTACAAAATACCAACTGATGTGCTCGATTTAGAGCACATTTATCTCCCCATTTATGTGTCGTTATCTCGCGTTTTATATTGGTTTTTACACATCTTACGCATGATTTCACTTCGATCTTGTCTCCATGTGCTTTTAAGTGTTTTTAGGTGTTTTCGGGAGATTTTGAGGTGTTTTCGTTGCGTACGAGATTTCGACACTTGAGTCGAAGATAAGACACGCGTTTCGAGGCATTCCCGAGCATTTCAAGTTACATCCAAAGACCTCGTAAAGCTCTTAAGGCAATTGGTGCTTGTTTGAAGTTGGAAGAAAAGAAGATTGGCAAAAATCCACACATTCGGGCGAAGGGACATGGCCGTTCGGGCGAATGGAACTAAAGGCCTCAACATCTAACTCGCAACAGCCCAATTCGAGCGAACCAGATCAGCCATTCGGGCGAATCTGGGCCATTCGGTCGAATGGCACTCTTCATTCGGGCGAATCCCACAATGTTTCACGAGTATTGAGTTTGAACTTTCTGGAAATACCGAATGGGGTCCCATTCGGGCGAATGGTCCCATTCGGGCGAACGCAAGGTGGATTCGAGCGAATGGCCTGACTTTTTACCGTAGAACTTTTTCTTCGAAGCTTAAAACGCGTAGGATTCTTTTAGGGTTTTTACCCCCTTTCTTTGTAGCCTATATAAAGGCACTTTTCTGAATATTCTCCTCATGACTTGATTGGGAGAAACTCTCCCTCTCTTGTTCATCACTCTTTATGCTTTCTTCTTCATTTATGCCCTAGTGTAAGATTTCTAGCTTTCCTTTACTTTTGTTCTTCTTCATTTATGTAAGATCCTTTCATTTATTGTTTTTCTACCTTTATGTATTCTTTATTGCTTTCATTTAAGCTTTGTTTAATGCTTTCATTTATTGTTTTTGTAGTGTAGACTTTATTGCTTTCATGTTTTTCTTTTCATTTAATGTTTTCATGTCTTTTCTTTGTTAAATGCTTTCTAGAATAGATTATTTGCTTTCCTCTCTTCTTGCTTTCACTTTTCATATGCTAGAGTAGATTTTAGGGTTTTGGGTTAGAGAAATCCTAGGGTTTTGGTCTTGTGTTTAATGTTTAGGAAGATGTTTGAGGATGATGTTGGTTTGATTGATTGATATTCGTTGCATATCTTGTCCTGCCACTCCTTAGTGAGACATAGGGCGATTATGGGTCGTTCGTATAGACTATAGGTCGTCAACTTCCCCATGCCAACTAGAGTGTCTCGATTGCCCTTCGTTTAACCTCCTTCGACCTAGCCTATCTATATTTCCAATGGACCTACCTAGGATGGACCTAGCCTAAGCCCGCTTTCTGTCGTTGTTCGTTTTTATCATTAGATTAGTTTACACACCCACCTTCTTACCAACCATCAACCCTTCACACACCAACTCTCTTGTCTAACACCCCTTGTCCTTGTGGTTCGATCCCCATCTTACCACTACACTCGTTGTAGTTCTATTTTGGGTGTTTATAAATGTGTTTGATTAACTTAGGTTCTTAGCGTTAAACGACGCGTTAGAAACCCGTTATCACCAACCAAACCCTAACCCTAATTCCCAAATCACTCGAAATTCCCATAACCCTAACCCTAATTCAAGAACCGACAGCAATTCCAGCCCAATTTAGCAGTTTTCGCGCGACAGAAACCCTAACCCTAACCCTAATTCGCGATTTTCTGGCCCAAATCAACCGAGAAACCCTAACCCAGCCGCGAACTATGCCGGACATCAGAGGGGACAGGGGCGGCAGGAGCGACGACTCACAGACAGTGAGTTGCGGGAGAGATTCGCAAAGGGGCTGTGCTATAGATGTGACAAGAAGTGGTCACGCAATCATGTGTGTAGCCACAAGGAATTGAGTGTCTTGATAGAAATGGGGGAGGATTTTTCAATGGAGGAGGATGGAATAGCTGTGGAGGACGTGGAGGAGGAACCCGAAGGTGACCCGATCGGTATTTCTTTGAATTCGGTAGTGGGGATAACTAATCCCAAGACTATGAAATTGTTGGGACAAATTGGGACAAAGGAGTTAGTGGTTATGATCGATCCCGGAGAAACGAATAATTTTATCTCTCACCATGTGGTTCAAGTTTTGGGCATTCCGTGTGAAACGTGTGAAAAATTTGGAGTTATGTTGGGCAACGGGGATGAAATTGTTGGGCAAGGAGTGTGTCGGATGGTAGAGTTGAAAGTCCAAGGATTAACCATAGTACAAGATTATCTTTCTTTGGAGTTGGGAAGCACGGATTTGATACTCGGTATTCAATGGCTTGAGACATTAGGGGCGGTGACTACTAATTGGCGAATGCAAACTATGCAGTTTTTGTGGCAAGGGAAAAACGTGAAATTACAAGGAGATCCTTCATTAAGGCGGTCAAAGATTTCGTTAAAGGCCATGCTACGGGTACTTAGAAGAGAGGGAGGAGGCGTTCTTGTGGAGTTCAATGGGATAGAAAGTTGCTTGGAGACGGCGGAGATCCCAATAGAATTACGGGGTTTATGTGAGGAGTATGGTGACATATTTCGATCTCAGCTACAGCTTCCTCCATCACGCGAGCATGATCATTCGATTACTCTCAAAGAAGGCACGGACCCAATTAATGTGAGGCCCTATAGATATCCGCATAGTCAGAAAAACGAGATTGAAAGATTAGTCCAAGACATGCTCAAGGCGGGTATAATACGGCCGTCGGTTAGCCCATTTTCCAGCCCGGTAATCTTGGTGAAGAAAAAAGATGGTTCGTGGAGGTTTTGCGTGGACTATCGGGCATTGAACAAAGCCACGGTACCGGATAAATATCCGATTCCAATGATTGACGAGTTATTTGACGAGTTATTAGACGAGTTACATGGGGCGAAAATATTTACTAAATTGGATCTCAAATCCGGATACCATCAAATTCGGATGAGACCACAAGATGTGCACAAAACGGCGTTTCGAACTCACGAAGGACATTATGAGTTCCTCGTCATGCCATTCGGATTGACAAACGCGCCTTCTACGTTCCAAGCATTGATGCATGAGGTATTTCGTCCATTCTTGAGAAAATTTGTTTTAGTTTTCTTTGACGATATTCTTATCTATAGCAAGGAAATCAAGGAACATCGAGAACACGTGGAGCAAGTTTTTCAATGCCTTCGCAAGCATACACTAGTGGTGAATGGGGGTAAGTGTGAGTTTGGAGCAAGTAGAGTCGCGTACTTGGGGCATATGATCTCGGAAGCAGGGGTAGCCGTGGACGAGGACAAAATTTCAGCCATGCTTTCATGGCCATCTCCAAGAAATCTTAAAGAATTGCGTGGGTTTCTTGGACTCACGGGATATTATCGACGATTCGTGAGGGGTTATGCTCAATTAACAAGAGAATTGACAAATCAACTCAAGAAAGATTCTTTTGCTTGGAACGATGAGACCGAGAGAGCTTTTCAACATTTAAAGAAAGTTATGACCCAAGTTCCGGTGCTCGCAATGCCAAATTTTGAGAAATTGTTCGTGGTTGAGACCGATGCTTCTCAAGGTGGATTAGAGGCTGTTTTGATGCAAGATAGACATCCAATTGCGTTCTTTAGCAAAGTGTTGGGAGTAAGGGCACGTCACAAGCCTATCTATGAAAAGGAACTCATGGCGATTGTGTTTGCCATTTTGAAATGGAAACACTATCTTCTTGGAAGGCGATTTAAGGTGAAAACGGACCAACGAAGTTTGAAGCATATATTAGAGCAACGGGAAATACATGGCGATTATCAAAAATGGTTGCTCAAATTGGTGGGATTTGACTTTTCCATTGAGTATAATCCGGGGGTAAATAATGTAGTGGCGGATGCTCTATCAAGAATCACGCATAAAGGGGTAGAATTGGGGGCCATAATGAGCTCGCAAGGAATAGATTGGGGTATGTTACAAGAGGAGGTCAATCGGGATGTGGCATTGGTTCGAATTAAAGAAGCCGTGGAGAAAGGGGAGCAAGTTCCTTTGGGGTTTACGATCGTGGATAAAGCTCTATTCTACAAAGGAAGGTACGTGTTGGCAAAATCTTCTCCATTTATACCGGTTTTGTTGAGGGAATACCATGATTCGCCCCTTGGGGGGCATGCGGGGGAGTTGAAGACATATTTGCGAATGGCCGGGGAATGGTTTTGGGAAGGTATGAGAAAGCAAATCATGAGGTATGTGCGGGAATGCCACGTTTGCCAACAAGCTAAAACGTCCAATCTTAAACCGGCAGGCTTGCTTCAAAATCTTCCAATTCCTTCACGAGTTTGGGAGCATGTGACGATGGATTTCATTGAGGGGTTACCAAGATCGGAAGGGGTGGATACTATACTAGTGGTTGTGGATCGTTTAACAAAATAAGGACATTTTATGGCTCTAAAACATCCTTTCACGGCGTTCCAAGTGGCTGAAAAGTTCGTTAAGGAGGTGGTCCGATTGCATGGTTTTCCCACGTCCATTGTGTCCGATAGGGATAAGGTCATTATGAGCATCTTTTGGAGGGAAATGTTCCGGCTTCAGCACACTCAACTTCTAAGTACGGCATATCATCCTCAAACGGATGGGCAATCCGAGGCCGTTAATAAAATGATTGAAACTTACCTTCGTTGTTTCGTGAACGGGCAACCCAAGAAGTGGGCAAAATGGTTGCATTGGGCTGAATTGAGTTATAATACATCGCCTCACCTATCCATCAAGATGTGTCCCTTCCAAGCCTTGTATGGAAGAGTTCCTCCTCATGTGGTACGGGTTGGTCATCAAGATTCGACCGTGGATTCTTTAGAGACTCTCTTGCAAGAAAGAGATGCGATGTTAGATGAGTTGCAATTTCAAATGGCGAAGGCTCAACAAAGGATGAAGTTTTATGCCGATCAAACAAGGCGGGCTGTGGAATTTTCAGTGGGTGATTGGGTGTATCTCAAAATGCGACCGTACCGGCAGAAAAGTTTAGCTCTACGCCTTAATGAGAAGCTTGGTCCACGTTATTATGGGCCATATAAGATCAGCGGAAAGATTGGACAGGCTGCTTACCGCTTAGCACTACCAAAAGATTGCTTGCTACATCCGGTTTTTCATGTCTCACAACTCAAGAAAGCCGAAGGAACCGATTTTCCAGCAGCTGCCAGCCCTCCTGTGACGGCCGAATTGGAGATGAATGCGTCACCAAAAGATGTTTTGCAAGTGCGACAATTACCTTCCAAACCCCGTGAAGTGTTAGTTTTATGGGAGGGCCAAGAAGAAACCGAAGCAACTTGGGAGAATGCCTCCAAATTCCTTGCTACCTATCCGGATGCTCACCTTGAGGACAAGGTGCTTAAATTGGCCGGGGGTATTGTTACACCCTCGGTACCACTGGTCCTCAAGACATATGTTAGGAGATATAAGAGGGACGGGAAAAATAATTAGAATGTATTAATAAACTCTCGGGGGTTTATTTCTTTTATTTTTTAGAATGGCTTAGTTGGCATTAGGCTTTATTAATAGTAGCCGTTAGCCTTTATATTTTGTAGTGGGTGGCATTACATAATAGTATATATAAGACCACCTTGTATTCATTTGGCTTTTATCCAAGAATTGAATAAGAAGAAATAAGGAGGGAGTTTCACAAGCTCGAAATTTGTGAGGGAGTTGCAAGCACTCGAAGCTTTGCCATTTACTTTGTTCTTTCTTTAGCATTACTTGGAAAATACATTCTGTTTTGCAGTGTTTACTCAATCCAAAGAGTAGGGACTGTCACATCAGACCTTCCTCAACTTAAATCTATCCTCATTGATAACATTCCTCTCTCTAACTGCCCTCTTAGTCTTCTCTTTGTTTCGGGACCTCGTCCAGATCCATTACACACTTGACATTGCTTACCCTCTTTATGAACATCAAGAATCTGCTTCCACTTCTTGCATTTTGTTTTAGATGTGTATCTCCATCCCTTTCTCACCACTTTCTTCTCTATTTTCTTTGTTTCATTTTTTCCCACATTCCCTCTTGTTTTCTTTCTTTTTCTTGCATTTTTTTTTTTGCATATTCCTGTTTTCTTCTTTATTACCCTTTTTCCCAAAGCCATTCCATTTTTCTTTCTGATTCCACCTTTTTCTTTCTTCTCCATTATTTGCACACTTATCCTTATTTTCTTCCTGATAAGTAGGTTGAACTTTATCGTTATCCAGCTTTTTTACCTTCTGTTCCATATCATCAACCTTTATACTCTTCATGGACATCTTCTATTCTTTCTTTATGAAATACAAATGCCACTAAGTTCATCCTTCCTTTCATAATGTAGGATGAGGAGTGAATCCATTGTGACTACATTCATGTTTCGGATCAAAACTTTCATCACAAATCTCACATATTCCATTTCCAAACTTCTCGTAAAATTCTTTGGTGGATGTGGGTTTGAATGATTGGATGAAACCATATTGGACAGCCCTTTGAAGCATGTCTAAAGGACAAATTTCAGGCCCTAAACCCTCAAGAAACCCATCAAGAGCATGTTCTTGATTATTTTTGGACTTTTGTCGTCAATGCGGTGACCAAAATCGTACCGCTCTGATACCATTGGAATAGATCGGCCAAGATCCATTACCGAAACCGATATATTGACACTTCGAGTTTGCACACTAACTCCTAAAAAAGGACACTTCCTTTATTAATCACAAATCAAAAGCTAATGAATTATTACAAGGGTGACTCTACAGATAGCCTAAGCACCCAAAAGACAATTAAAAGATAACAACTAAAACTATTAAAAGACAAAGACTAATTAGCCCTTAGACCCTTTGACCTAATTCATGACACATATCTGGCCATATGCTTATATAATTGGGAAAGGGGGCTTTAAATTTATAATACCTACTTGGTGTCCAAGTATCTTACACAAATTCAATTGTCCAACTCAAAACTGCTTTGCGCTGTAGAATTCAAAAGGCACCCTCCGACACAAAAAAAATAATCATCTCATTTATAGATTTGCACCTCAATGAAGTTTGCCATATCCGGGTGCATAAGTCGGCCCAAATTTAGCATCTATGTTTAACAAATAGAGATGTCATACATTGAAGTAGCACGTTATATTTGTGATTGTGACTCATCAATCATGAAACTCTACCTAATTTCCAGCAGCTTAAATATACTTCAAACTAGATATTGAAGAGGTGATTATTGTTAAACTATTAAACAAGGTCACATCTCCATAATAAATCTTCACATTACCACTCCAATTTTGATACCAAAACCAGCATTTTTATCCTTGTTAAAAGTAAGAATTTTTTTTTCTAATGGCCCTTGATCCAACCAACAATAAGATACTCCAAGACCACTCAAATGGCTAAACCCTAAAAGTAATACATTGGTCAGGTGAACAAATATTCTACTAAACATTCACAAGTAGAAGTAGCATATGGTACCAGCTAGCGAATTCATACTCAAGAATATCGTCGGGCTCAACATTTTTGTAAAATAACAAACTAAAAAGCCAGTAATACTAAAAGCTCAACATAAGCCATGATTAGTTCAAAGGATAGAAGGATACCAACAATGGAGATGTGATACGTTTTTCGACAGCAAGCACAACACCATCCTTGGTCTTTATCCCAATTGCTGTAGAACCGAGCTGCATATGGGCAAGATGAAGAAATAAACAACTTATTGGTTTCCACATTAGAGTATTAGCCTTCCACAACCCCCTCTCATCCATACTTCCTTCCTAATCCCATCAAAAGCTAGTATAAGCTACAAAGTGAACAATATACCTTGATAGCCTCAATAGCATACTCGACCTGAAACAATCGGCCTTCAGGTGAGAAGGTATTGACTCCTCTGTCATACTCAGTCCTAAAATCAAACCATGCACAAAATATGTTTCAGACAATAAGTAGATTTTACGTGAGAAAAATGGATTTCTAGATAAGTGATTATCGCACCTGGTGAGGAACATCTTGATCACGTGATAGACTGACAATAATTATCTGAAACCACAAGCAAAAGGGTGATCAGAGCACTAAAATAGTCTTTTAAAAATTTTGGGGACTACAAAGACTTAAAGATGGCAATAAGTCGGACTCGGATCGGATTTTTAACACTCAGAATTTACTCCAAGCAAAATTCGGCCTCTTTCCACCTCCAACTTTGACTCGGATTTCAAATACTCTGACTTCAACTCAGATTCTCAAACGTCCGGCAAAGTCGGATTAGGATATCTTTATTTTGTAAATCAAATTTGTTTAAACATTATGTAATTCATAATCAAGTCGTACCTGAGATTTCAAAAGGCTATGGAGACATATATATTATGGGCCCTAACTAGGGGTGTTCATTAGCGGGTACCCGGTATTTCGGGTACCCGAAAAGCCGGGTACCCGGTTAGTCGGGCACCTTTTTCAACGGCCCGTGTCCCGGCCCGTGTCCCGGCCCAATTAATGCGGGTACCCGGATAAGTCGGGTCGGGACACCGGGTACCCGGTTATATTTTTGATTTTTAGGGTTGATTTAATGTTTATGGAGAAGACCCATTGTAGATTGATAAGAGGCATTAAAAGCATAATTCATTCATCAAATATGAAATTAGTATATGTAATATATATTGTAAAATGCAGATTCAAAGTAGATTTTCATAAATGTATACAGACGGCCAAACTTCCAAGGTAGAAGTATAAGAGTAGTCTGCAGCCATGAAATCAACCCAACTTCCTATTTTCAAAGTCAACTCATTTTTATTCTTTTCTTTTTCATTCTATTTTGTCTATACAAGTAATCAAAAAGTAATTGAAAATATAGATGTAGTTGTAAAATGGAAGAAGATCTGGAAATTGAGAAGACAAAATATGAGAATAGAGAAAGAACCTTTGAAAAAGAAGGGTATTTGTTTTTAGGTTTAGAAAACCTCACAAGTAAAAGCAGTATAAACTTGACAATACACAGTCCTGAAAATCAAAAAAGGGGTATTTGTTTTTTTAAGCGGGTCACCGGGTACCCGGATCAATTAAAGATTTGGCCCATGACTCGACCCGGTTAAGGCGGGTCGGGTACCCGACCCGTAGTTTACAACTTTTTTAGAAATTGACCCGCCATTTATGTTGCGGGTCGGCGGGTCAACGGGTCGGGTCAAGCGGGTCGGGTTTTCTTGAACAGCCCTAGCCCTAACAATAAATCTTCTTTGTTTCATTTTACTTGCAACTTTGTGATAAAAAAAAAATCATTGTGAAATACTCTCTTCGTTTTACTTGCACCCAAAGACACTTACACGCCCCAATGCACTAATTCAATAATTAATATCTAATTATAAACATCAAAAAATTATAACTAAAAATCAATAAAGTTTACAGTGAGAAGATTCTAACAAGAACCCACATAACAATGTTTTAACCTATAGATTAACAACAATATGAAAATTAAGTAACATTGATTAATAGTGCCAATTGTCCTTAGGTTCAAGTAAAAAAAACAAGGGTAGTATATACCTTAACAAACAAAGGAATATAAATAAAACATAGATTAAAAAATTCTATACCTATAATGTTGGAGGTGCGCATAACTACATAATATAAAATCCAAAAAGATTTTCCTAAGAGAAATTTTCAGTGCAAAATCAACCATAACAAAATCAAAATCGAGATACTATTAACTCTTCATATACCTTTGAAATTGATATTCTAACATAATCAAAAAAAATTAGAAGCAAGATCTAACTCTTCATACACGATACGATCAAATCGCTCCATGTGTTACCCCTAAGAAAAGACCATCAACCTTTGATTTATTTGATTTACTCGATTAATCCAATTTGAACTTCGTCAACTATGACCTTTTAAATTATCAACTAATCACACTTGGTAAAATCTAAACAATAATCTATTTTAGTTTAATTTCAATGCTCACTTTCATTATAATATTTTGACATAAACTATACCATAAAAAACAATATAATAATGAGACATTTTTAGTTAGAGTCGAGACATATACAATTAATCTTGCATATTATAATTCTTTAATAAGTCTCACATTATCTCCATCAAATATATGTATGACATGATCGAAAATTTTAAAAATATTAATATAATACCTTCAATATGTAATCTATTATATGTATATGCCAGCAAAATACATATATTAGATTGAATACTCTTGAATTTTAATGCGCCAATAGATTTGAAGGTGCATCCACATTTTTTTAACATTGTCAGATCTTAGAGAATGATTCTTCTATGACGAGGTAATACCTCTACTACTAGCAATGAATACGGAAACTAGAGTCAAAATAATCACATTTATATGTTTATATCAATTTAGAATATACAAATTTGTTTTTAGCAAAACTGGAAACCTAATTATCGGGACAAAGCATTGTCACATGATTCGCTAATCGGCCTTGCGAACCGCGAATTGAAAAAATCGAATTATGCCGATTTTTGGCTATTTTTGAACCATTTTGAGCTAATCGAGTATCCAAAAGGCGAACTAACTAGCGAATTATGTTTCACTAGGACAAAGTCAAATTTGAAGTTGAATAGATAGAGTCAGAGGGATGTCAAAGTCCGATCGCTAGATTTTTCTTAGATCCGACTCTGATCCATCTTTATTCGAAGTCATATTATAAAATCATTCTCAGAGCCGAGTACTCGAATTTGTTTTTCTTGGAGTCAAATCAGATGTTATTTCTCGGTTGAGTCATATTGGGGTTGGATTGTAACCTATTTGTCATCCCGACCAAAAATTTTTTAATCTTATGTCTAGTCTACATGAACATTTTCTCATCCCATGCAGAAATCTAAATAGCCACCCGTTTTGTGAACGTTAGAAAAGGGTCGAGTGCAAGTGTGCAATAGTTATAAATTACAAGAGCATATATATGTATATATATACATGTATGTATATATATATATACATGTATGTATATATATATACATGTATATGTATATATATATACATGTATATGTATATATATATACATGTATATGTATATATATATACATGTATATGTATATATATACATGTATATGTATATATATATATATATATATATATATATATATATATATATATATATATATATATATATATATATATATATATATATATATATATATATATATAGGGTTTGGATCATGTGAAAACCAATTAAAATGGTGAAAACTGAAAACAGGGGTACATAAAAGGTCAAATAGAGTACATATTTGGGTGGCAGTTTTGTAAATAATTAGACATTTGCTAAATAGTGTACATATATGCTTAAAAGGAATACATATTCTGATGGCATTTTTGTAAATAATATGAATTTTTTTCTTCACAAAAAATATGTACACCTTATAAGATAATATGTATCCCTTTTGCTACAATATGTATACCTTTGTCTGGTTTTCAGTTTTCACTCGATCCTACCCCTATATATATATATATATATATATATATATATATATATATATATATATATATATATATATATATATATATATATATATATATATATATATATATATATATATATATATATATATATATATATATATATATATATATAAGATAAACCATAAAATTAAAAGATGGTGTGCAAATATACCAGTGCTTCAATCATCTCCATTTGGTTAAACAAATAAATAAATACCATAGTCTTTCATTTACAAATTCAAATCCCGACCACCAAACATCACAAACCACACATATTTACTCAAACAATAAAAATATTCAGTCAAATAAAATTGATATAAGTGAAATTCTAATTTAGTTTTAATTATCCTTGTAAAAACTCAACCTTAATATTATGTGCAATAATGATCCTAAAAATTGAAAACTATACACATCTTAACCACCCAACACAGAGGCTAATCAACATACCACATTTGACATATCAATAATTCAACAATAGGTTATAATTTAGTAACCAAAAATCATAATTCCCTCCTTTCTTTTTTATTTTTCTTATTGGCATCTTTATAGCTACATGGAGGCTTAGCATGACGATTGATAAGAGGAAACAAAATGAAATCTACATTAAAATGATCCAAGTTTAAACATCTAAACATACATGTTAATTAGGCATGTCACAAAACCCAACATAACCCAATTTGAGCATCTGATTTGAGAGTATTTACTCTAAAACAGTCAAATGAGTAAAGATGCCTAATAGCAAGAAATCAAATTTCAAGCCCTCACTAAATAATCCCCAACACCACTAATACAGTGATACTCCCGTTTTTTATACTTGCTACAATAATATAGTAATACAGTACCCACTATTTACCAAGCAATTCTTCCAACATCATATTTCTTATATACAAGAAACATATAGTCAAGTAGGATTTTAATTGATTCATAGGCGAGTAGTTTCATAACACCACCTCTATAATTGAAACTTGTGTGAAACTAAAGATATTATGAATCATTGAATAACTAAAACAAAGAGTATATAACTATTAAAAACCAGAGGAAGTATATATTTTCCGAAAATTCAAATAGATTTACACTAGAAACTAAGTTAAAAACCCTAATTTCGAGATTGATAGGCTGCACCAAAGATGCAAAAGTTACATATGTTTGCTCAGATTAGCCTACATTACCTAGCTAAGCAAGTGTACCAATCATCAAAGCATCAAATTGAAGGATCAAACAAAAATGAAAATGAAATAACAATAAACTTGAACAAATGGAGAGAAATGAAGCACAAACTAACCTTACGAAAGCCGGGAAATGGAGGGAAGGAGAGAGAGGTTATGGTGCTTTTGTTTGTTAAGATTACTGATTTGCTACCTTTTATTTTGGTTTGGTTTTCTTTTCCTCCAAGCAAATAGAACTGCAAAAGTTTTCATGAACATCCTATAGTTTTTTTTTTAAATTATCAATTAGTATAGAATCCCGTGCAATTCACGGTTTATTTACTATATTAATACAAAAACTCTAGGCTTTATTAATGATTCAACTACATATTATCTTTATCTTATTCAAATATTTTCATTCAAATATAGTTATCAGTCTAACAATAATATTACAATTATTAATTGAATTAATTATTTGCTAAAAAATAAACTGAGTAATAAAAGTGATTAGTAAATTTAGAAAACAAATGAGAAGGATGAGAAGGATTTATAGCCATTGATCTTATGAAAATCTAACGGGTGAAAAAATTAGTCTTAAAAATTAACAAATTAAATCTGTCCATTGATCTAAAAAAACGTTTCAGATTACTTCTCAGCCTTCTCATTCAGTATTCATCAATGTTCAAAGGATTCACATAGTATGATTTCTTATCTAAGTCCCGGGTGATTGACGGCTGGACAGTGCGGACCTATGTCCGATCCATATTCATCAATGCGAACCTATGTCCGATCAGTATTCATCTTCAAAGGATTCACATAGTATGATTTCTTATCTAAGTCCTAGGTGATTGACTGCTGCGCCATATCATTATACACAAAAACTTGGCCGAGACCGTCTCAAGGTGAGACGGCCCAGTTTTGGCGGCCCAAATACACACGCGTGCATGACACGCGCCCGGCCTTGGATTCATTCCCTCCAACTTCCTTTTTTTGGGGTTTTATTTTTGGCAACCTTTTTAATTCCCTTATTCACAATATACCTTCAGTTTCATAATCATTCTAACTTCCCATATTCAAAACTTTCTTCAACCTCCATTTTCGGCTCCATTGACGTTCTTGACTCTTCCTCTTCCATCATTATTGCTTCGTTCTCATTTGTTTTTCTTCATCTTCCTCCATTACTGGTAATAATTTTGTTTTTTTTTATCTTTAGTCTAAAAACTAAATGAATGTGTGCAACTACACATTTTAAGCATGAAATTGAATGTGTTAAGATAGAATTTGAATGTGTTAAGATAGAAATATCACGCAATGGACAACTTAACATTCAGATATACCTAAGATAAAAAATTGAATGTTTTAAGATAGAAATTGAATGTGTTAAGATACAAATTGAATGATTTAAGATAAAAATATCACGCAATGGACAACTTAACATTTCAGATATACATAAGATAGAAATTGAATGTGTTAAGATAGAATCTGAATGTGTTAAGATAGAAATGCAATTGGATATACATATATGGAACATCAATGAAATAAAAACGTAGTTGGAAGTACTCAGTTCTCCTCTTATGTTAATCAATTCTCATCTTAAGATATACAATTTTTAGCCTAAGATAGTCAGTTTTAATATAGTCAATTTTCGTGTTAAAGTCCTCAGTTGTTCCCTTAAATTACTCAGTTCTCCTCTTAAATCAATCAATTCTCATCTTAAAATGCTCAATTTTTAGCCTAAGATAGTCAGTTTTAATATAGTCAATTTTCATGTTAAAGTATTCAGTTGTCCCCTTAAAGTACTCAGTTCTCCTCTTAAATCATTCAATTCTCATCTTAAGATATACAATTTTTAGCCTAAGATAGTCAGCTTTAATATAGTCAATTTTCATTAAATCCTCCATTGCAGCCATGCTTGAAGAATTTTGCAGAGATTGCTATGAAATTTGAGAGAAATTGATTGATAATTATTTCCTATTTAGGCGCGGATTGGTGTTTAATGTGGGAAGTACTGATTCTTGAAAATGGAAGTTTATGTTTTAAAAGAGGAAGTTACTGATTTGAGAGAAATGCCCCCCATATCACGCCTCTTGCTGTCTTGGGCTGGGCCGTCTCAGCGTGAGACGGTCTCGGCCAAGACCAGCTGATCATTATATCACACTCAAATACCGAAGCATCTTATCGGGCTCTAAGGCCAAATATTTATTACTCATGGGGCTTCAACCAAGTATGGATTCATCGAGGCAAGAATTCAAAGTTTATTTTATTTGGACCTTATTTTATGATTTCTTCCGAACATTTAATGGGTTCGCATCACAGGTATATTTATTTTTTGCATAAAGACCGATGCCCTCGCTACATAAAATTACCTCCTATATCACTATTCATGCGTGGGGCTAATGTTACAGGGTCAATTATTATCCCGTAATTTATTTAGTCAAACCATATTAGTCTAATAACTTCCTAAAATAATTATCATCTATGATAACCTTCACTCTCCCAAAAATAACTTCTCATATTAACTCACTCTATAACCTCCATTTTACCATTATAAATAGAAGTTACATAGATCATTTGCAAAAAAAACTATGTTTTCATCTTTCTAACCGCTCATCCTACAATCCGTTATTATGTTTTCATTAATTATCATATATTTATTACTTTCGGTTTCCCGATCTGACTTGAGCGTCGGAGGGGTTTTCCGGGAAACCACCCCCGGGCAAGGCTAACATTGTATTGCAAGATTTGAGGTCTCATCATCAGAAGGATCAAGTATATTAATAATCGTCCCCGATTACAACTATCTCCAGGTATTTTTAAGTGTCTTTTACACTTCCTCGTTTCATTACCGAAACAGTTTGGCGCCGTCTGTGGGGACGACAAACATAAGTCATGACTCCCCTAACAAGAACTCAGTGAACGATAAAAAAAAAACAATGAGAATCCCAAATAATTATCATGGTAATTAAACTGTAAAATATGTGTTACGCTTCAAATGATCATTAACGTTCTCGGGTCATTGTTATTTGATCTCAATCTTCATCATCCACAGTAGAGAGGGGATTTAAGAAAAGAAAAAGTTCATGAATTTACAAATCCTCATGATTCCCAAATTGAGACTTTAATGGGAGTTTCTTATATTCCCAAACTTTCATTAACTTTCTTTATGAATTTACCTTTTTATCTTCAATGAAAAAGTTCAAAATAAATTAGTTTCTTATATTTCCAAATCCTGATTCCCAAATTGAGACTTTAATGGGAGTAAAAAAAAAAGAAAAGGGAAAAACAACAAATACTCCATTGCTGCTTCTACACATGTGGTATTTAAAATCAATTAATATCAAAAATCCACATCACATGAGTAGCGGCCACTCTAAACAAAGACATGGGATTTAGTTCTTTATATTCATCTTTGGAGACTAAGTAATTTTTCTTAACTTTTTGCACCCTTTATTTTGTATCTCTGGGGAATCAGATGTTAATTTTATATGGGTATTGTTTCATTTGATGTGGGTCATGTTATTACTCATTCTTGTCTTAAGATAGCATACATATAAATAAGTTTGAGAATGAAGGCAGTTATAATGTTGAGTTCGGTTTGATGCACTGTCTTAAAGAGTTATTAAATCTGTAGAATGTTTCCAAACCAACTTTAACTAACTAAAAATTTTAGTCCTTATTTTGATGTTCGGTTTGATGTACTATCTGAAGGATTAGATGACCCGTAGAACTTTTCCATACTAACTTTCCAATTCAATGTATTTGTTGGAGCCATGTACGATCGGATAATGGTTCAAACTCTCTACCATGGTATCAAAACTCGGCCGAGTTAACTCGGAACGGCCGAGTTGACACGGTTATTCAGTCCACCGTTCCGAGTTCTCGCGATTTGTAACGGAGTATGTAAAAACGGCGTACCATCACGCTTATCGGCCGTTCTGACCGTTTTGACTCGGATTTTACAGCTTATAACGGACGATATTGCAGTTTTCTTGGCGAGTTTGGTCAAGTTTTGGTGAGTCTTGATAGTTTTTACAACACTAAACTCAGAAAATAAAAAAGATTTGGATATAGAAGAAAATATAGCTTACTAAAATGAAAGTGAATGGTCACCATTGAAGACGCTTGGGCGAAATGGAAGAAGAATTGGGCGAAATGGAAGAAGAATAGTGAAACTGAAAAGCCAACTCATAGGTTATAATTAAGAGAGATAAAGTTTCATAGAAATCTTGAAAAATGAAAAAAGTATGCCAGTTGTACTGTACTACTGTTATTTGTTTTTTTTTTTAAATATTTAAAAATGTTGGGTTAGTGTATCTAGAAGCTTTTATGTGGAAACATATTTAAAATATTTGTACATTGTTACATGTGCCATGATATACTTCTAGGTGATTTTATTAATTTTGAATTTGTAATTAATTGATTAAAATTTAAAAATTTGAATATTTTGTTTATATTATTTTTTTTAAATATTACACACTAAATAGCAAAGAGTGAAGTTATTAATTGTAATATTTTTATTAATTAATTTTTTATCATAATAAATATTAAAAATAACTAAAAACAAATAACATATCCGCGACCCGTTCCGCGATAAACGAATTTTATCCGTTCCCGCGACCCGTGATCGTGACCGTTATCGCGACCGCGACCGCGTTTTAACACCATGCTCTCTACATCAGATCTCCGGAAAACAACCTACAGTGACGACTGCATTGGTTGGATCCGGGTACGATCTGATTATGGTTCAAACTCTCTACATCGGATCCCCGGAATACACCTACAGTGACGATTGTATTGGTTGGATCCGGGTATGATCTGATAATGGTTCAAACCATCCACCCGTGAAAGAACCATCTTAGGTGACTCGATATATGGAGAAAAATCATCACTGTCGCCTTCTTATGAAATGCCACATAAGGGATGCAAATCTTTGATCAGTATTGTCGAGTGAAGAATATATTGTATCAATCTGATGATGATCATATGGTTATTCTTGCTTTTATTTCTCAATGCATATCGGGTGATTCTTTAGTGGTATTCATGGGTCAGTGATCAAGTATGATATCGACACACATAAGAAGAATATTACTACCTCCTATTCAGCCTAAATGTCCCATTTAGTTTTTTGACACTATTCACTCATCACTCTTAATTTGTATTTTACGCTTAATCTATAAGTTAAAACATAGTCATATGGGATCTTGTTTGATTCGTCTCAATACAAGGATTATTAATATTAAATTTTTATAATTATTAATTAAGAATAATTTGAGATATTAAGGGTTAAAATGTTGCCTCGGCAAGTGTGAAAAAACTAAATGGGACATTTAGGCTGAATAGGAGGGAGTATATTATTTCTAACGTGGGAATTCAATACTTCACCATTATTATTATATTGGGTCTTACTTATATGTGGTTATCAATAACGAATATATAAAGTCATTTGAGCTTTCACCTAATTTGAAAGTCATCATATTATTATTCAAGCGTTATTATTCATATTATGAACTCGCAAAACGTGGGTTTTATATGAAGTCTTCTGAACTTTCACCTAGTATGAAAGTCATTCATTGTTATTGAAGTTCGAAAACAGGGGCTTTATTTGTCATAATATGGGATCATCAAAGCTTTCACTTAGTTTGAAAGTCAAATTATTATTTAAGTCCCAAAATAATTGATTTTGGGCGATATTTTCTCAATATTCATCTTCATTATTAAACTTCCACCTTGTTTGAAAGTGGGATTCTTGCGAATGTCACCTAGTTTGATAACTCGGACTAATGGGGATCATTTGAAAAAGTTCTTCATTTAACAAGATATGCAAGGGGCTAGTATCATCATTATCCGTATCATCACAATCCATATTCTACCATGCTTAGTCATATCATCGGTCATAGTATCAGTGTTTTCAGTATTTTCAGCATTGTCAGTACTTTTAGATTGTGTTTTCATTTAATGTAAGCATTTACAGTTCATAATTTCCGATCAGTCAGTCTAAACATTAGATGTACTTGATGTTTCATCACTAATAGCTTGTCAGACGTACTTGGCAACCAATGTAATCAATTTTTGCATATCTTCTTAAATTCATTTTATCTCATCATTCCGACAAATCGATAAGTCGGACCCTGAAAAAGGGTTCCCTTGTCAAAAAAAAAAGTTAGCCTGGACGTATTTGTCAAAGTATTCATAGCGAGTATCACCTAGCTTGATAACTCGATCACTTATTCAGTATTTAGTATTCGGTATTCATCAATGTTCAAAGGACTCACATAGTATGATTCCTTATCTAAGTCCCGAGTGATTGACGGCTGGGCAGTGCGGACCTATGTCCGATCCATATTCATCAATGCAGACCTACGTCCGATCAATATTCATCTTCAAAGAATTCACATAGTATGATTCCTTATCTAAGTCCCAGGTGATTGACTGCTGGGCCATATCATTATATTACGCTCAATACCGAATCATTTTATCGACCTCTAAGGCCAAATATTTATTATTCATAGGGCTTCAACAAAGTATAGACTCATCGAGGCAAGAATTTAAAGATTATTTTATTTGGACCTTACTTTATGATTTCTTTCGAACATTTAATGGGTTCGCATCACAGGTATATTTATTTTCCGCATAAAGACTGATGCCCTCGCTACATAAAATTACCTATTTATCACTCTTCATGCGTGAGGCTAATGTTACGGAGTCAATTATTATCCCGTAATTTATTTAGTCAAACCATATTAGTCTAATAACTTCCTAAAATAACTATCATCTATGATAACCTCCACTCTCCCAAAAATAATTTCCGATATTAACTCACCCTATAACCTTCATTCTACCATTATAATTAGAAGTTACACAGATCATTTGCAAAAAAACTATGTTTTCATCTTTCTAACCGCTCATCCTACAATCTGCTATTCTGTTTTTATTAATTATCATATATTCATTACTTTCGGTTTCCCAATCTGACTTGAGCGTCGGAGGGGTTTTTCGGGAAACCACCCCCCGGGCAAGGCTAACGCTGTATTGCAAGATTTGAGGTCTCATCATCGAAAGGATCAAGCATATCAATAATCGTCCCCAATTACAACTATCTTCAGATATTTTTAAGTGTCTTTTACACTTCCTCATTTCATTATCGAAACAAAACTGTTTGTTTCTTAATAAAATTGTAATTAATGCTATAATTAGATGGCAAAGGTCAATAGTAAAAATTACTATATTAGATAGGTCAATCAATTAATCTTAATTGTCCAATTAGAAAATTGCACTTGGCAGATGATGTGCTCGATTTAGAGCACATTTATATCCCAACTTTGGTGTCGAGTCTCGTCGTTTTCCATTGGTTTTATACACTTTACACTTAATTTTACCTTGTTCTTGTCTCCATGGTGTTTAGAGGTAGGTGTTTTCGCGAGGTTTCGAGGTAAATCGGATCGAGTTCGAGGCTTGGACTTCATAGTCGAAGAAGAGGCACGCGTTTCGAGGCTTTCACAAGTGTTTTGGGTCATCCCCGAAGATATCGCGAATCTCGAAAACCATTTGATGATCATTTGGAAGTGCAAATAACCAAGAAGGCCAAGATTCGATTGAATCTAGGTCCAATTCGGTCGAATCTATGATGTTGTGCCCAAGTCAATTGCTCAAAGTCTCTGGAAATGCCGAATGGGCTTCCATTCGGTCGAATCTTGGGCAATTTGGTCGAATGCAGGTCGAAGCTTGCTTTTCTACCTAAATCTGGATTTCAACACATTTGAGTTTGGGCGAATTTTGGACACATTCGGTCGAATGCTCATAGATTCGGTCGAATCTACACCCAATTCGTGCGAACGCAACCTGAAATCCTACGATGTGTTTTCTTCGACAAGCTTGCCACGTAGGATTCTTCTAGGGCTTTTGTTCCCACTTTGTGTAGCCTATATAAACCTACTTTTCTGAGTGTATTCCTTATGCCTTGATGGATAAAACTCCTTCTTCCATTAAGAACATCACTTTAATACTTTCTTTACATTTCTTGCCCTAGAATAGTTTTATTGCTTTCATTTACATTCCGAGCATTGTATTTTCAATTCCTTTCATTCAAGCACTTTAGTTTATGTAAGTTTATCTTCCTTTATTTCTTTATTGCTTTGTTAATTTTTCATTCATGCCATTTAATGTTTTGTTCTTCTTAAGTTTGATTATTGCTTTGAATCTTGTTCTCTTGCTTTCATTTCTTGTTTTTGCTTTCTTTAATGCTTTCTAGTATAGTTGATAGTTAGAGTTATTGCGTTGTCCTTGCTTTTTGTTTGTTTTAATCTTGCCCTAATGCCTTCAATCGTGCTTTCCTTCTTGTTCTTAGTTGTTTTTACTTTCAATATGCTAGAGTAGATTTCTTAGGGGTTTTGGTTTGGCTAAACCCTAGGTTTGGTGAATGTTGTTCATATGCTAGATTAGGGTTGAGGTTGTTGTGGTTTGTTTGATTGATTTTCGATGCGTATCTTGTCCTGCCACTCCCTTGTGAGACATAGGGCGATTATGGGTCGTTCGTATGGCTATAGGTCATCAACTTCCCCACGCTATCTAGAGTGCCTCGATTGAGCCACGCTCAATATCCCTTGACTTAGCTTTATATGTGAACATAGTATCGACCTAGGGTGGATCCTTACAATCCCCGTTTGTTTCTTATTGTTATTATCAATCTAATTTATCGCTTCCTTAGTATAGCTCAAACACCCTCCTTACACACACCATATTTCTCTACACCTAGCACCTAATCTTCCTAGCCCTTGTTCTTCGTGGTTCGATCCCCAATTTACCTCTATACTCGTTATAGTTGTATTTAGGGTGTTATAAATGTGTTTGCATAGCCAAGGTCTTTAGTGTTTAACGACGCGTTGGAAACCCGCTATCAGCAGACTCTTTAGAATGGCGACATTTGGCATTTTACTGTCTTTTTTGTTGAACATTTTAGTGTATAATAATAATAATAATCCTAAGTATTTAATCACCAAGTACTACTAAGGTAGTAGGACAGTTTATAAGTCCGTATTATATTAAGTAAAGCTATTCTAAATAGTGGGACGATATACGTATTAATTTACGTGGTCCAATTAAGGCATTATAAGATAAGACAAGGAAAAGAGCAAGGGGCGCCTCGTTTGGCTGATAGCCGACTCGGCGGCACCCTTGAAATAGCCACAGCCGAGTCGGCTGTAGGCTACTGGAAAAAGGATTTGGTCAGAGGGTTTGCGCCGAGTCGGCGCTCACTTCTTTGGGCTCGTCGCCGACTCGGCGATTGGGCACTGGAACTTGACCGTTGCTTTTTCTTCCCGTTTTCTTGTGTTTAATGCCTAGGATTCTATCTTAATGCTCCAATAATCTCTGATTTATGGTGGAGAATAATGCTAATTGTTAATAGCATTGATGTTGGTGATTAATCATAATCAATTGGTGATTATGAGCAAGGATCCTCTATTGAGTATAAATAGAGGTCCTTGGATGAAGAGTGGATACACCAAAAAATCTGAATTCTTCTCTTCTATACTCTCTTATTTGTCTAGTGCATACAAAAGAGTAATTAACTTTTGTTTGTGCTTTCCATAGCTTATAATTTCTCAAACACATTGTTATTTCGGAATACAACCTAAGTACTAAGGTTGTGTTGTAGTCGATTGTATCTCGTTGTGAATTTCCAAACATCAACCCAAGTACCTTTGTGGGGGAAATATCACAAAAGGATAGTGAGCACACGCCTTCAACTTGTATCAAGTTTCCGGGTAACGTTCATCGTTACACAATTATCTTCAATTCTTTTGTTCATTGTAATCATCTTGTAAGTTTCATTTTTGTCATCAAACAAAAGGGTTTATACAAATTCCCAAGTTGTAATTTGTATTGTAATTATATACATCGTAATATTTTTAATAGATGTTATATGATTATGATTATGATTATGATTAACTCCTATGTTTTTGGGCTTTATCTTTGGCACACTTATGTTTTTGCACTTTATTATTGGTCACTCTTTGTTTTTCGATTATTAATGATACCCTTAACATTTCTTAATTCATACTAATTATTACAATCGTGACATTTTTCAAGTTTTTATAGTTACCTTGTCGTTAAATCCTTTTAAAAACAAACCATAATAAGTTTTACTGTAAAATAAATAACAAACTGATCATGGTTTGTTTTTAAAAGGAATTAATGGGAAAAACTTGAATACTGTTACGATTGTAACTAGCATGAAATGCTAGGGGTATCATTGATAATCGAAAAACACGGGGGTAGCAAATATAACGTGCAAAAACACATGGGTATCATTTATAATTTCCCTTTTTCTTTCAATAGCAGTTATATTATATCTTTCTCTATACCATCATCATCATTTAGTAATTAAAAGAGTTGTCAAATTCCACATGGCACTCTTTTAATTAGTTTGACATATGTCAGTATTTAAGTAGCGCTTTACTCTCTAGGTGTTATTGGCAACTGCATGTGTTTCTACAAGTTTTTGCAACTTTGGCAATTCAATCATAAAACTGATTAAAAGAGTTGTCAAATTCCACATGTGTAACAGAAGCGACAATCTCGTTACATAATTAATGTTTAATAATAATGTTTATGCAAAAAAATATTGCGGAAGTCTTAAAATGCTGAACTGTTAAAAACTTTAAATCATAAAAACTAAAACTATTTAAAATAAAAGTAAAATATTACATCCGATAAGAAACATTGTTTGCTAAAAATTTAAAAATGTAAAAGTACATCCACTTCAAGTCATCAATAAAGACACAAAAAAAAAAACAGCTAAGTTCTCGATAAATAATAATTGTTGCGGCCTGGATCGGAACCTGAAACTAAATCCTGCAAAATGCTGCCATCCATGATACGGATGACAGCCGATTGAATCGGTCAGCGGTAACGCCGAGCATAACATCCTATCCAACTCAAAATGTAAAAATTATACACTACATTTACAAAATAATAATTTAAGTACGAATTTCAAATTAATTGACACCATTGTATACTTTTATTATATTCTTTTACTGTTCCATACTTTTTAGTCATTAAGATACCATTCTAAATCCTGACAGAAGTACGTTACTGCCATTTATACAATTTGGTAATCTTAACACTCAAGTAAGTTCATTTGGTTAATACTCATAACCGTACCATGATTCATAGGCCACTAATCAAGTTCATCACTAATCAACAAACACAAAAATATGACACCTGATATATGTAAGGGTCTGGTTAGGTGAGGACCGTAGCCCTAAACCCTAACTGTGGTGGGAGTCGTCACTCCTCCAATACAATGTTTATGCTCGAGCTCCACAGGATAGGTAGCGAACCCCCTGTCTTACACCGCATTTTACGTGCCGGCCAACACGGACGCCGGGATTTTACATGCCGGTCCATGGTTCGACATTACCTTACTATCAGGGTCATTCAATCAATACTTATTCGCACACACAAGTACAACACATTTTTTTTTTTACTACAAGTTGACTTTGAAATTAATTGACTTTGACCAACCTAGTTGGTAACTTCATTCATGTAATATAATTCTTAATCATAACGTTTAATCACTTTTATGTCTTTATATGTTCATTACTAAATTTTTACACATTAAATTTATATTTAACTTTATTATAATAGCTCACTAAATTCACTATAATAATTAGCTTAATATTCTATTAATAGTCTCCAAATTAGTATTTTCCACATGTAGCTATAAAAAAAATTTATCTTTCTTAAAATAAGTTCCCAAAATCTACATTTCTAATTTTAAAACAAGTAAAGCTTTATTCTCTTCACAAAATTCAATATTCTAACTATAATTCAAGTTAAAATTGCATCCTTTGGATAAGTTTTTCAAATTTAACAAGTTCTCCAAAAATCAATATTTCAAGTTTAGAAAAACAAGTGAAAGTTATTACGTTCACAAAGTTAATAATCTAAATAAAAAATAAATAAAACTTATAATTTACAAAAATTAATATTTCTAGTTACAAAAAGTAATACAAAACAAGTAATATTTTATAAGTTCACCAAAATCAATACTTCTAGTTATAAAACAAGTAAAAACTTCTATTTTCACAAAAATTAATAATTCTTGTTATAAATCAAACAAAACTTTTATCTTTAATATTTTCCCTAAAATCAAATTTCACACATAGTTTAAAAAAGGCAAGTTCATTAAAAACACTTTTTACATCTTTTTACATAAATTTTATTCAAACCGTCAACTAAAGAAATATTTTGTACAAACTAGTTACAAAGCATACTTTTATGATAAAATTTCAATCATTCAAGAAAACACTTTACTATTTAATAACTTAAAATTTACTATAAATTTAAAGATAAACTCAATTAAAAAAAAATAAACTATAATAACAATATTCTTAATATAACCACACTTAATAAAAAAAAATAAGTTCATAAAATAACTTACTACCTTATAAACTAATTTGAAGGCTAACATAAACATATCAATAAAGTTCTAACATAAAAATCCTTAAATATAATAACAATTCTAATTTAACACATAACTCATAAACATACTAAATATATTTTTAGCATACACATACTTAATATAATCTTGATCATAAATTCATTAGGCTAACTTTTCACTTAAACATACTCATCATGTCATACTTTGTCTATTATAAAGTAAATATAATGTAAAATTTTAAATAAAGAGTAGGGTAAGAAGTTATACCATACTAACACCAAGGATTAGTACTAAGTACTAATTAGGAAAATAATAAGATATAAGACCCTTCAAGATAGATAATTATGCTCCAAAGATAATTAATCTAAGCTTCCAAAATAATAATGATCTTCTATAAGCTCCCAAAAGAAATAAATCCCAACTTCAAAAATAATGATACATTATGTACCCAAATTAATAACCCAATAATACTCCAAAATGATGATGATTTAAGCTAAATAAAGAGTATTCTAAGCTCCATTTTCTTGAATTCTTTCAACTAATAATAAAAGTATTAATGTAGTAAGATGTTAATGAAGTGAAGGTATAAGAAAGAATAGTAGAAAGATTTGATGAAGGGGTGCAAGTGATCTCATAGATAAGGGAGGTATTTATAATGGGTGTGGTCAACTTTGTAGTTCTTAGATTGTATGAATAAGAGTATGAGTATGAAAAAAGACTAACTTGTGTAAGAGATTTAGAGTGTGTAAGTTGATTTGTAAGAGTTGGAGTGTAGGAGAAAGTTATCTTGTATAAGAAAATGGTGATAGCTTGTGTAAGTGATAAAAATCATATGTTTGATAGAAATAATTTTTGGTTCATCATATTTTTTTGTTCTAGTTTATCCAAGTGTACATATTTTAGAATAATGGGTAATTTTGATCATGAAAATATGATAGTTTACTTAGAAAATTTTGATTAAAACTATACTTAAAGTTAATAATAAAAATACAACTCATTTTAGGTATAAATTAATTAAACCAAAGTTATAAGATTACAAATAATAAGTCGTAATGTTAGTTTAAAGAAGAAAGTTAAAACGTAACGTTTTACAAAACTGTAATTATAATAATAAAATTTTACTTTCGTACTATAAAATAATAAAATAATATTTTAGTGCTTATAAAAAGATTTTAAACAAAATAATATTTTTAAAGTTTAATATTCAAAAGAATTTACAAAATCAGAAAAAGGTTTAGGAATTAAAGATGGTTTGAAATGGATATTTAAAGGATTAGAAATTTGAATGAAAATTTCGGAATAATTTACCGAAAGATTAAGTTTAAGATATTTGAGCCTGTTACAACATGTCTCTCTTTTAATTAGTTTGACAGATGTCAGTAAGTGTTGCTTTACTCTCTATGAGTTATTAGGCAACTGCTTTGTGCCAACTTTTTCTTGTCCTCGGCTTTGGATGTGATCACTAAATTGACACTGAACTTTGATTTGGAAAGAGAGTCAAGCGCACCAATTTTTCACTCTTCTTTCTCAACTTTTGTTGACATTATGAATGTCTTTGCTTCACCATAAGTGAATTCCTCACTTTTTACATGCCTTTTATTTTATCGAATTTGTATAGTTGGTGGGAAGATCAATATCAAAGCAATATTCTCATTCTTTACCATTATGAGATATTCATATGATTTGTTGTCTCAAAACTGGAGCTGATACACAAGAGAAATGAATTAACTTTTGTGTTATCAGTTATCATCAAGTTAAACCTATCAATCATTTCAAAAAAAAAAGTTAAACCTATCAATGCCTTTAAATATCAAAAGAGTTGGGTACAAAACATTGAATTTGGCTCAACTGCTCTATTGTGTACCAACATTTATGGCTGAACCTATAGAGCCTTACTATTATGTTGTGGCCTACAACTATGTATTATGGTCAATTTTTTCAGTTGCTTTCATTAACTCTTGAAATAGTTAGGATACTCATTCCAGCTCTCGTTAAGAGTGGACATGCCCTTGATATTATGTCTCGATACATCATAACAACAACATCCACAATATAAATTGCTCAACCACCACCTCTCCAAACAGTAAGTAACACATCAATAATGGTTGTCCACATGCTCGCCTTAAAACACCCTCATCATCATCAACAAATCACAATCATTCTAACCCGTCGCTCTTGCTCAGTGCACAAATAACACATCATAAGCACATTGACACCTCAACATATTCTCACGGTGACTCATAACGCCTTCATCAAAAGTTAAATTCTTCGTTACATTGATGCTCCTTGCATTCAAATGTTCTATATATACAAAAGCCTTTCATTACTGATTCTATGAACCTTCAAGTGGCCACTGGAACTTGCAACTCAATTCTATTATAGACAGGGGCGAAGCCAGGATTTACAGTTAGGGGGCCGAATTATCGATATACTAGCAAGTTACTTCCTCCGAATTTTATTAGTTGCTACAGTTCCTATAGCAATCACTGTCCACCGATTGATCTTATTTGATATATAATTCTCTATATATAATGTAAAACATAGTTAAGTAGGATTTTGTCTGATTCGTCTTAATGTGTATGCTTTTAATATTAACTTTTTAGAATTTTTTATCATTTGAAATTAGAGATATTAAAGATTAAAATCGTGCATTGGAAAGCATGAAAAATAAAAATGTAGCAACTATTAAAAACCAGAGAAAGTATATATTATATAAAAACTAGTTAAACTATGAAAATTTGAATTATATATACTAAATTAACTTAAATCATAGCAAAAATTATATTTGACAAATAGAGTTGAAGCTTCCCTATATTTACCCTTTTGAAAAAGAAACAACTAAGTGTTTGTGACTTCAGATATTTGTCTTTTTAGTCTCCAAAAAAAATTACTATTAAAATTAAGATAACAAAACTATGAAGACACACACTAAAAAGGATGAATGTGAATTATGAAAGGTAAATAGTAATGACTTTATAGTATAAATTAAATCAGCCCGTCTTATATGAGATCGTCTCACCATGAGACGAGTATATACAAGTAAGCCCATTTGTCTGAGTGATCACTTTAAGGTTAATTATAAGTGTAACTTTAAGACTAAAAAGTCATCACTTTAGAAATAAATGTACATTAGGCCAAGGCAAATAAAATAGTCTCACTGTGAGACTGTCTCATATGAGAATTTGTGTAATTTAAATTTATTAATCTACTAAAAAATAATAGTTCAAATTTGGCTTTGAACTTTTACTTTAAATTACAAATATGTTACCTCAACCATTGAGCTATAGTAATTTTTATTACAATTACGCACTCTTTAAATTATATAATATATTAGTTAGGGAGGCTGAAACCAAAGTACAAAGGATCACATTTTTGGCAAGTGGGGCCGGGCCTCTACTGGTCCCCGGTACTACAATGAAAAATTGAAATAGCGACGGTCAAATTGCGATGACAATTTTTCGTCGCATTTTTTGGACAATTGCGACGGCTTTTGCGATGGAACGAGAGATCGTCGCGCACTTTCGAATGTTGCGATAGAATTGCGACAAAAAATGTAGTCGTCGCAATAATTTTTGTTAGCGAACACATTCGCCGCCAAATGCTTCGCAAATTCCGTTAGCATTGTTGCGATTAACAAATTTGTCGCACAGTTGTCGCAATTTTATATTTTAAATTTGCGACGCCTTGTGTTGTCGCAAATGCGTACCCCATAAAAGCAAGAAATGCAACGGTTGCATTACCTTTTATCTCCATTTTCCTTGCCATGATCTTTTGCCCTAGTCTCTAAAACCTCCATTTACTCCAATTCCTCCATTTTGACTCTTTCTCCACTAGATTTTAAGTCTCATAAACACGAATTTTTGTTATTTTTCGGCATAATTCATCAAATTTAAGGTATTTTAGCGATTATGTGTTTTTTTTATTGAATTTACATGTCCTTCTTCCACTCGTTTTTTTTATAATGTTCATTGAATTTTTATTTGTTATTTTTCATTTTATTTATGTAATTTTCATGTATGATGCTTTTTTTATTGCTTTTTTAATGTAATTTTTCTTGTTCATGATGATGGTTATGAAACCATTTTGTCCATTATGAGTTTTTTTAAAGTTTTTTTTGTTTTTAGCATTTAATTAGTTTTTTAATCCCTATTTCTATGGCTATTTCTTGATTCAAAAATGACAGAGTTTGAGGAATGACAAAAACAAGCCTTTGATCAGTTGCGCGAATAGCTTCGTCAAGGTTTCAACAATGCTGCGATTGAAAATCATAAAACGACAATCAACACAATAAATATAGAAAGGAAATAAATGCTTCAATTTATACATCAACATTATCAGTCGCGCCAAGCTTCTCATCCTTAGTTTAATTTATCGTAATGTCAATGTATAATTATTTTAGTTGTAATTTGGCAAACACTTGTCATTTATGAAGTATATCATTTAGTAAATTCATTTGTCTTTTCTATTTTTCATCTTTATTTATTTTTAAGTATTAAAAGTTAAACATATACCTAAATACTAAAATTTAAATCATAAACTATATCGCGACAAACATATATTGCAACGCAAATTCTGCAAATATTACATACCAGGCTGCGACGGAAATTGCGACGTAAGAAGTCGTTGCAATTAATCTTGTGCAAAACTGACGAATAAAGACGTTGACATTTACTTTCTTGGGTGCGACGAGAATTGTGACGAAATAAATCGTCGCAATTATCTTGCCATATCTGCGACAATATTTGCGAGTGTATCCGTCGTCGCTATTCTCTGCGACGGATTTTAGGTTTTAGCGAAGAACTTTTCATGTGCTATATAGCGATGGAGTTTGCGACGACAATGCCCTTTGCGACAACTCGTATAGCGTCGCAAATTCCGTCGTAATATGCTCATTGCGATAGTTTTTGCGAGGAAAACCACTGTCGCTATTTATTCATTCTTTTGTAGTGGGGCTTCGCCCCTGATTAAAGACAACTGGTGTAAAAATTCGTGCAATAATGCACAATTTTTTAGCATCGACATGTATAAATATATGATATTAAAAAATAAAACCAGAGATATTGTGTAGTAAAACACTCAATTTTGAAAATTATATCTATAAATTAACTTTTGTAATTTTAGAAATTGTTCACAATATATGATGCAGTATTTATATTTTCTAATTTACTCAATTTAATTGTAAATAAATGTTGGTCATAGAAAATTTAATGATAGAGATATTACTATATTAGTCATGATCAAATACAATGTCATGTTTCTTTAGCACATAAACATATTTCATTTGGAATATTTATATCAACTTTTTATAATTTTTGATTAAGAACAATTAGAAATATTAAGAGTTAAAATGTTGTTTTGGCAAATATGAAAAAAGACTAATGAGTTGAATATGAGTTAGTCTAATGTATGATAGGTGAATTTATTTTAGTCTAATAAAATAATATCAATTTTACCTTATTTAGTTTGACAAATATAAAAATTAATTAATATGTTCATTCCTTGTGGCAAATCATTGAGAGGATGCCACATGAAATTTTCCAATTATTTAGTTGATAGTATGATTTTCTAATTTACTCAACCATACATTATAATAAAAAGTTTGGAAAATTTCAAGTGTCAATTTTTAAGAGAACTTGTTCACTTATTGACTAAAGACTAATGATATGGCAATTGATCTTGAACCATATATCTACTATTAAAGTATTTTTTGACTAACATTTATTATATCTACTATATTAAATTATCTTTTGACTAACATTTATTTATAGTTAATTTGAGCAAATTAAATAATATAATTTATTGCTTAATATATTGTTGAAAATATTCAAAACTACAAAGTTAATTCATAAATATAACTGTCAAAATTGAGTGTTTCTACTGCATAATATTTCTAGCTTTTTTAATATCATATGTTTATACGTGACGATGTTAAAAAAAATCGTGCATTGCACGGGATTCTACACTAGTTTAATTATAAATAAATGTTAGTCATTGAAAATTTAATGATAGAGATATTGGTCATGATCAAATACAATGTCATTTTTCTTTTGCAAATAAATGTATTTCGATTGGAATATTAATATCAACTTTTTATAATTTTTGATTAAGAACAATTAGAAATATTAAGAGTTAAAATGTTGTCTTGTGTCTTGACAAATGTGACAAAAGACTAATGAGTTGAATAGGAGTTAGTCTAATGTATGATAGGTGGATTTATTAGTCTAATAAAATAATATCAAATTTACCTTATTTAGTTGGAAAAATTACCCAGAATAATACGACCTTTCACTGATTTCCCAAGAATAATACGAACTTTCAATTAACCACCAATAATACGAACTTTGACATGCATTTTCCGCTGGCATACATGACCAGTTTATAACCAGTAGTATAGTTCTTTTTTTGACCGTTGCTTAGCAGGTTTCATCTCGTATTATTGGTGGTTAATTGAAAGTTCGTACTACCGGTTGAAACCTGCTGAGCAACGGTCAAAAAAAGACCTGTACTATTGGTTATAAATAGGTCATGTATGCCAGCGGGAAATGCATGTCAAAGTTCGTATTATTGGTGGTTAATTGAAAGTTCGTATTATTCTTGGGAAATCAGTGAAAGGTCGTATTATTCTGGGTAATTTTTCCTATTTAGTTTAATAAATATAACAATAATTAATATAATCATTCCTAGTGGCAAATCATTGAGAGGATACCATATGAAAATTTTCAGTTTTGTTAGTTAATAGTATAATAGTATGATTCCTCTTAAAATAAAATTAATTGAGATGCGCTCTCAAATCCTTTAGAGTTTAGGGTAAACTAAGAAGGATGCTGAGGGGGCATTTAAGACATTTTTGGTGACTTAAAAAAAGTTAAAAAAAAATATTAAATCGGATATCAGATATTTGGATTCCAAAAATATGCATCCCGGATCTAATATCCAGTTTTAAAATCGGTTACCCGATTCAGATTATTCAGTTTATAACAACCAAATAAAAACTTGATCCATGATAATCCGGGTTGAATATTTCAAATCGGGTTTTTATAAACAACCCTAGTGTTAGGTCAGTTGGTTTAGAGATTCCTTGCTATGTGTAGTTCGAAACCCTTTGGCTACATTTTTGCTGCACCTTGTTTAGAAGCTTGGTTCTATTGCTAGAAGCATGGATTGGAGACCAAGATGCGGTTTTCGATCGATCTCCTATGACTTCCTCAACAACATTTCAAACTTCGACGTGTTAAAATACCAATTTCTATAGGTTTAAATACCAACTTAAATAAGTCAAAATACTTATTTAAGCATTTTAAATACACCAACTCGAATAGGTTAAAATACCAACTTTAATAAGTTAAAATACCAACTTCAAAATGTTAAAATACCAACTTAAAAGAGTTAAAATACAAACTTACGTAGAATAAAACACCAACTTAAACATGTTAAAATACGAACTTTAATAGGTTGATATACCAACTTCAACTAATTAACAACGTAGCATATTAAAACACCAACTCTAAATAGGTTAAAATACCAACTTTAATAGGTTAAAATACTAACTTCAATTAATTAACAACGAAACATATTAAAACACTAACTCTAAATAGGTTTAAATACCAACTATAATAAATTTAAATACCAGCTTTTAATATTTTACTCAAATCACGTTTATAGTTATTTTTTACTAATAATAGGCCGATCCACTTAAGACGCATCTAAGTAACAATTAGTGGTGTATTTAAACTGTTAACCATGCGCCCCCTTATAACGACCTTCAATCAAGTTAAGATTCCAAATCAAACAAACACGGCAACACCAAACTTCTTTGTTCTAACTCATCAATTAAGACTCCATTAATCATCACTGAACCAAAAAATATCTTTATTTTAATTTCCAACAAAATTTCACTTTTGCTTTTCTCCTCGAAAAGCTGACCCCTATTCTCTCTCCTCTCTCTAAAAAAATCCATACAATTCTCTCTCTTCAAACTCAAGATAAAGCTTGACCGAGCCATTCGATCGAAAGGTTCGTCAATAATCCAGATCTTTTACTTAATTACGCATTGTATAATCTATGATGTGATTTCAGTATGAAATTTATTTTGTTTTTCTTGGTATAATTTGGTGAATTTTGGCTCCAAATTTCGATTTTGTTTAGTTTGTGACAAAATTAGGGTTATGATTTTGCGTAACCTTATGCTGATTATAAAAAATCTGGTTTAGGGATGGTGGAAATCGAAAATTTGAGGTTTAAGAGTAGTGCCTTTTTGATTTGATTTTTTTTGAATTAGGCTTTTCTACAAGAAGCTTAGATTAATGGAGAATAGGTTAGTTTATAAATTTATGTTATCCAGGAGAATAGGTTAGTTTTGAGTTTATTAAAAGCATCGAACTTGCAATCAAGTTACATTAATTGCTGTTTTCAGAGCAGGTGGCTAAATTTTTTGGAATAACGAGTTATGTTGATCTTGCTGTGATGAAATTGACGGACTTTAGTTCTATTGAAGAAAATAAAGCAGTTTCCAGCAATGGGTGTGCGTTATCTAGCTGTATCAGCGGTATGTACAGTGGTCAGCATGATAGGTCTACAGTGCTGGGCTGAGATATCTCTTGAGAAATTCAAGGCGGATGGACTCATTGGCAAGGATATTCTTTACTCAGAGAATGCTAGTCTTATCATTGAGCTGCTGCTGCGTTCTCATGCAATTATCACATTGCTGGCAATATGTGTTATAAATACATTCGTGCTATTTATTTTGAGCCTGAAGGTAATTTTCCATCATTGTTGTACACTATTACTATGTGTTCTTAGGTTTAATTTGTGGTTGTTGCATTTCAAGAAAACTTTTTTGAGGCATTTGGATGATTTATTTCATGTGTTTGTTGTTACATCATGTTGAGATTAATTAAGGCCTTGCCATTGTTGTTTGTTGTTACATCCTGTATTGTGCATTTTCTCTTTTGATTCTTTTGCATTAAATTGGGCTTAGGGGGCTCGGGCTGCCGAAATGGTATTGGAATTCTGTTGAACTTGTTCATCAATGGTCATAAATTTAGTTGTTTATGATTTACTTTGAAGTTTGATCACACTTCCGATGTTCATTAATGGTCATCAATGATCAATGTAGTTCTTTATGATTCACTTTGAAGTTTGATCACACTTCCGAAAGCGCCATAATGATTGGTTGATGGCATAGTGTAAAAACGTGGTCATGGGTTCGGAAAAAATGCATTTATCGCGGAACGGATCGCGATATTTATTATGTTTTTGATATATAAATTTCGATAAATGAAATAAAAAATACTTAACATTGCCTGAATAAAAAAAATTTAAAAATTTAATGATGGATATGAACAGTCAATAAATATAAATGTAAATGGGTAGATTTAATTGATCCATCAATATTCTTAGTTAGACACTTAGACTTGAAGTTAGTAGAAGGGTGAGAAACAAAGTGATGGAAAAGACATGCTAACACTCGTGTAGCGGGAAAAAAAGAACAATTGTAATATTAAAGAAAATAAATAAAATTATAAAAAGGGATAGTAGTGTCAGCGTGTCTTACACCTACTTTATTGGTTCAACTTTCAAAATTTAATCAACAATAGTGAAAGTTTGTAAAACAATGGTGAAACATTTTAGAATAATGGCGACTCTTCATCACAACTTTCCAAGCTCATGAAGTTAAAGTTGAAGCTCTAAATTTCAAATCTAAACTCTTGAAAAGAATTCCAAACCCTAAGCAGCGTGATTTTCATCTCTTCCCTCTATCTCTCTCCTCTAACTCCCAATGGTGAAAATCATTGTAAATCAGACTGGTGAACAAAAATACCGTTATGAAAAGGTCGTTCCGAGATGACTCGGCCGCATTTTGATTCCTTGTGATGGTTCTAAGCAACTGTTTAAAACAACCTTTCTCTTGTGGTCTATGCGTAAAAGATATTTCAATCAATTGTATTGTTACTCCCCTCCTTCCAACAATAAATTCCATAATCCATAAGTTGTGTTTTGATGAAAGATGATATAATCTAGGGAAAGGTTCGTTAAAAGAGTGTGCCCCAAATTAAACACCCTACCGAAATTTAGTAATATTACCACTTTAGTTTTCAAAGAGTTAAAAGATATAAAAGAAGGAAGTTCTCTTGAAATTAACTTCGAAGGACAATTGGACCGACTTTTACTTTTCAAGAGGATGTTGTAGAACCAAATTGCTTCGTATAATCCTATGTCACAAGGAGTTTGATTCCTGCGGATATGTCCACAATCACTTCCCTATCGGCGCTATATTTTTGACCTCAAATCCTTTACACCCAAGCTCCCTTGCTTAACAGTAAGCTTAATTTTATCCTAATTGATCAAATGACCCCTTTTTGAGCCTTCCATTCCTTCTCAAAGAAAATCCCTCATAGTCATAATCCTCTCCAAAAACTAACAACCAATCAAAAACTAGATAAGAATATAACTCAAACTTGATTTGGCAATCGTAATTCTACCTTCAATCGGGAAGATCACCTTTTTCCACCAATCCAATCTGTTCAAAACTTTCTCTATCTATTCCAAAAATCACAGTTTAAGGGTTGATGCGAATTGGAAGGTTTAGGTATGTGGTAGGAAATGATGCAACTGCACAATTAGCCATGGTAGTCGATTAATTAGTCTAGTTCTCTCTCATGTCAATCCTTGTTAAGCTGGATTTTTTTTACTTTTTATACACAATTCATAAATTTTATTAAAGAGAGAAGATGTCTAAAGTGATTCGGAATTTTCGTGCCTCATGATTTTAAATAACATAATGTCATCCTGGTATTGCTAGTGACTAACCGTTGTTTCTTCCTTGCCAACTCTTATACCTTCAATCAAATCTTTATCAACCGCCTCAATTTTCCGAGGACACCAATTACTAAACAACAGAGAAGTGGTGATAGCATGCCCCCTTGGCTTAGGCTTCTTGAATATTCAACCAATCTCTAGTACGACCATTGACCTCCACTGCAGATTATGAAGAATTTAGGCAACCTGCAATACATTTGCACCATCTTATACCAATTTGTTTTCCTCCATCGCACCTATATTGAAAGGGCGTGTTGACATTATTTTGAGCTTTTTCAAAATTCAATTTGAACAACACACCTTATTCCCTCTGCTCATAATAACCTCTACTATTTCTGAAGCTACCAGCACCGCATTAATTTGTTCAATAGAAATCGTCTCCAAAATGACAATGCTTAATCTTTTTCCAATTACCTTTCCTAAAATCGTGTACATACTAGTGGGAAGGCTAGAGATACTCCTCGAACCTTCCATTGGGATTAGATGAATGAAATTTGAATTCATGAATCAACGTATCTTCTTGGATTCGTAAAATTCCATAGAAAATCTCATTACATCATTGTTAACCCATTCCTAACTTCTCTTAAAAAACTCCACAATGATATCATTTAAGCCTGGTGATTTATCTTCCTCATATTTAAACGCCGCTGCCCGAATTTCCTTAATCTCGAACTGTCTTTCTAAAAATTTTGCACTATCTTGACAAATTGGGTTTCAATCCAAACCCTCAATAAAAGGTCTACATTGTGATTATTCCAAAAATAACCTCTTGTAAAAGCAATGACTAAAGGACATAAATTATGTTACCTTGCATGATGAAACCTATAAATAATCCTAATACCAAAATGCCGTGTGCAAGACATTTTAAGCAAATGTGTTTTTGTTTATTTTCTTTCTAGCATACAAATGGAGGACATGACTTGGGAATGTTCAAAATTTTGATTGATCTATCTTAATGATCCCTCTAAAAGACACACAACACACTTGAGATAAACATATCGGACTGAGTTTCTTGTTACATGAATCTTCCCAAGCTATAGGTAGGTCTCATCATATGTGGATCCATGGGAATAATTAAGAGATATAGAGTTTTTTTATGGGTATGATAAAATATGAGGCAACGTTTTTTAGGTATATCAGGTGGTTTAGTGTCAATCACTTAATCTCAACCTATATGAATTTGCCAAGATATAAAACATTTGCTCTCTTTATAATGAAAGTGAGGCATTGAATGTTAGGAAATATTTATTCTCCTCCCACCCACCCACCCTCCCTCCCTCTTTCTTTTTTTATTTTTTATTTTGCTTCAGGGTGGGGTTGTTGGCATTAGGGAGATATGAAGCAACTTGATTTTTGGGAGAAAACCATGACTGTTAACCTTTCCTCTTGTGGTGCATCATTATATTTCTAATTACATGAATCATTTAGCCTAGGTTTGAATTTTTGTGAGAAAAGAAGAGTAAGTACGCCAACTTAGGCTATAAGAATTAAGAATGGCATAAAGTTTTGGGATATTTAGGATCATATGACAACAATTAAGAATAAATAAAGTTGGAGAATATGTATGTGGATAATCATTGCAATCCACTATGTTCTTTTTAGACATAATTCTAGATAAAGGTGATAGAGTATAATCATTGTTGCCGACAATCGTTTTTACAAATATTTATTTTGATTTGTGTATTCAATCCCATATTTTGAAATTATGGCTATAACATTGTCATTGTATTGACGGAAACCATTTTCTAAGTCTTAACTAGTTAAATACATCTTTCTTAAGGATAAACATGTAAGTTTTATCATTAGAAATTTACTGAATTTGGATGTTGAATATGGACATTTGACGTTTCTTTAAGTTTATGGTTGGGGACACGCATTCATTTCAAATTATAGTTTTCAATTATACAATCATAAATGAAAAATTTGAGAATGTTAAGGTTTGAGTAGTCATATTGAAATTCTTAACATTAACTATTTTTTTTAATTAGGGTGAAATTGACTCAAATTCGAATTTGAATTTATTGAACCTAATTTTGGATTTCCAAATGAAATTATGTTTCCGAAACATAATATAAGCTATTTTTTGAAAAAATTATCCATCTTATGTTATGTCATATGTGTATGTCACTGTCTTGAACATGGAAATTGCATTTATCACATGTATTTTGTTTAGATGAATTTTGATTTTGTTTTTACTTTGCAGACTATTTTTTTTGGGGAGCTATATGCCACTGAAACTCGAAAGTTGTTGGAACGGCTAGCTAATTATGTGATTTACAAGGTAACACTAATAGTGTGCAGTTTGTTAGCTCAAAGTTAGGGCTTTGTGATTTGTGAATGAAAAATTGGTTAAAGGGTGGAAATGAGACAAAGAGCAATATTAAACTTGATTTACTTCCCTTAAAGAAAAAACTTGATCTAGTTAAATGTCTTAAAGGAAGAATTCTCCTGAATTGCTATTAGACAATGATTGCTATACGTGTTTAGAGTATTGAGCTTTTTAATTAAGATTATTGTGGGAAGACGGTGGTAGCTGAGATGTGTGTTGAGAATTGAGATGGATTGGTAGAGTAGATTGTTAACATATATTTAAAATGACTATAAAATAGGATGTTGGAATTGCAGATTTGAAGATTAATGAAAAACAAAATATTTACAAAGTTTAGTTATGTGCATAAAAGACAGAAAAAATCATCATTTATTTGTCATTAGGAATTGTAACATTTTGTTGATTAGTGTTGTGAACATACTTTAAAGTAAAATCGAATGTTATACTGGTTTTGTAGATCAAGCACTTACAAAAGGCTTTATATTCTTGAATGCTTCCCAAATGATTTTGTTGTTACTTAAATTTGTTTTTGTTGTTTCCAGGGAACATTTCTTCCACTAATTATTCCACCAGCAATATTTCAAGCCACCTTGTGGCTGACTTGGTTGACTGTTCTTTGTTTTCTAAAGGTGTTTTCAATAATTTAATCATTTTTTTTTTTTACTTTTTTTGGGACTGAAATGTTTCCTCTGACACAACATTCAACTTCGTTGGCTTTTATGTAGATGTTTCAAGCATTGGCAAGAGATCGTCTTGAACGTTTGAATGCATCTCCTTCTGCCACCCCTGGGACTTATTTTCGAGTATATTCAGCACTGTTGTTAGTTTTGGCCTTTGACTTTATATGGTAATTTCAACACTATTCTTGTGATATATATGGTATAGTTCTTATTGTATGTAACTCCATTTAAAATGATATCACTTGATGGTTAGTATCTATCTGATTTGCGATCTTCACACTGTGTAGTAGGCGTATAAGCATAATAATGTTTTAATTTTCTTTATTTGGGTATATTGTGTCAAAGACCTTATTTTCTTCAGCTTGTACAAAATTAATGATATTTTTTTCCACTGAATTGACATTGTTAGAAAGAAAAGTTTTGAATGCTTGGTCCCTGACTTCTCAATTGTTGTGTATGTTTGTAGGATATGGTTTTGTGTGGCTGTATCTGGACCTCTGGTTTCATCCACGTATTGGTTGTTATTCTTTGAGCCGCTCAGCATAGCTTTTGAGACTCTGCAGGTGTGATGTTTCTGCAAAACATGTCTGTTTATCTTGTCTTTCTGTGAGCTGGATGGCTATATGAATTTGTATGTCACCAAAATATTTCCAGGCTATTGTGGTGCATGGATTTCAGTTGATGGATATCTGGCTCCATCATTCTGCCGCAGAGACCACTGATTGCCAAAGATCAAAGTTTCTCGATTCAACAGCAGGTATCACTGCTATCTTGGAAGCCTCTATAGATTCATACACTGTTTTTTCGGTGGTGTGAGTGTTGACTTTTTAGTTGGCAAATATTTCTGCTGAGTTGGTGTCTTCGGCAAATCAACGCACACACTCACAGTCACACTAAACAATGAAAATGATTCTTATTGACTAAAAAAGCTGGCTGATAATATGGTTTTTGCAATCAGTCAACTTTTAATTTCCCAATGCCACTAAGTGGATCTCGCCGGGGATCATAACAACCTTTCCCTTTGTAATAACAAGGAGGCTATTTTTTATTAACCCTTGATTGCAATTGAATTATTCAAAAATTTAAAAACATAAACTGAGCTTAGGAGTTTTAGTAGTTTGAAAGCTACTCCATAAACATTTTTTTGGACTTTGAATTATACATGAATCTGAAGGTGTTTCTTGCACAAACCTTGTGAATGATTAGTATTTTCATAATTGGGAAAAAGGTCTTTTTGGGGGGTATGTTTTAGCTTGACATTTTCTTGTCTCACAACTGGATATGTCTTTCTGTAGAAGCTAAGTTTTTGTGAGATTTAACTGTGTTTTATTGCAAATATAAGATGGTAATTGGGTATTCTTTGGCATTTAATGTTCTTTTAGCAATCTAATTTTTTGGTAATATTTTCTTGGTGAAGTACCTTTGCATTTTCGTATGTTTTTGTATTTCTATATTTTTAAAATCAGGAAGCTCCTGCAGGTTCTTTGTGGGAATGGAAAAGCAATCTTGTTCGAAATATGGGGTTTTTCCTCGATATGATGACACTATTGATGGCACTTGGTCATTATGTGCTTATTTGGTGGCTCCATGGCATGACATTCCATCTCGTGGATGCAATCCTTTTCCTTAACATTCGTGTATGTTTTGATCAGTTCTTTGTTGCTGCATTGATTTTCTCTAGGTTGTTGGTAATAATCCTTTCTTGTTATGATCAGGCTTTACTTAGTGCTGTCGTGAAGCGTATTAAAGGATTTATCAAATTGAAAATAGCTTTAGGCACACTTCATGAGGCACTTCCTGATGCTGCACCAGAGGAGATACAAGCATATGATGATGAATGTGCCATTTGTAGGGCAAGTGCCATGTTCACTATATTTCTTTACTTCTGCTCTCTGTTTTTCGCTCTCAAATTTCTTTAGTGTGCATCTCTCTCCTCTTTTTAAATGTTTATTGTTATTTAAGCTATTGGAGCTTGGGACGTTTTTGAACTTCTCATTACCTTCACTGAATTTCAACAGGAACCGATGGCAAAGGCTAAAAAGCTTCCTTGCAAACACCTTTATCATCTTGCTTGCTTGAGATCTTGGTAATGTTTTTAGCTTTTTTGATCAACATTTGTCACCTCGTTTTGCTAGTGAAGTTTGATGCTGATTGAATTTTAACCTTATCATCCTAGGTTGGATCAAGGTCTAAGTGAGAACTATTCATGCCCTACCTGCCGGAAACCCCTTTTTGTTGGTAGATCTGAAAGTGAGGCAACCTCTCATACGAGAGCTGTTTCAAGTGACGAGCAGCTTGCTCGTCAACTAAGTTCAGGGCTTGATCGGGCAAATGCTGGAGTTGGAGCTGTGGGAGTATTCCCTGACCAAAACCAAAATGCCCCAGGAGATAATGCTTGGAGGTTAGATCCTTCACCATCATTCTTTCATTTAAATTCCATTGATATAGCTTGTCAAACTGCTTGTTTAGTTGCTCCTTCTAATCTTAACTGTGAGATGTTGTTTTCATCTCTTTATTTTCAGATTTACAAGTCCTTTTTATATGCAGGTGAAAATAATGTGCAATAAGCTTCTTGTTTTGCTTAAGAAACGCTATATGGCTGCCAAATTGGCCGTGCATGCGAGATACATTTTTAGTAGATCTATCCAAATATCAGACCCAAGCACCTCTCAGTGTAAAGAGGGAATATTTTCTTAAAAAAATTATATCTATCTATCTATCTATCTATATAGATAGATTTCTAGGTGTCTCATGGTTACATCATTAGTTATTTACTCCTAATACTGCATTCTAAATGCTGCACGAATTTTCACGGTCTAACTGTAGCGTGTAATAACGGTATTGCACCATTATAATAATTGTCTCCACAATAAATTTATAACCGTTTAATTATTACAGATCATTTAAATTATAGCTACGCATAATTATAGTCGTTAATTAAATGATTAACTAATAAGTTAATTTACATAAGAGAAAACTATAAGTTTAATTATCCACTAAACCTCATATAGTTCCACAAAAATGCAATTATAAGTTAAAAACACCCCTTGTGTGATTTTTTTTTTGGCAGAAATTCACGCCGAATAAGTCGCGATTCAATTTATTACTCCATTATAGCCTAATCTGCGACACCGCAATCTTTTTCGCAAACACATCAGCGATTGCAGTTATTTTTCATGATTCTGATATATTATTTTTCTTGATTGAAAAAATTTCCCTTCATTTGGTGCAGAGGAGGAGCAGAGTCTAGTTGGTTGCAGCCTTGGCCTGTCCAGGGTCTTGATGGAGCTGGTCCGTCAACTGCCATTAGGTCTGCTGGATTAGGGCGGGTTCAATTGATGATGAGGCACCTTGCTTCTGTCGGAGAAACTTATGCCCAGACTGCTCTTGAAGATTCTTCATGGGGCCTTTGGCCAGCAAGCTCTTCTCAGGCTCCAGCATCCAGTACTGCATTCACCCCAGCCGCACACAGATACCCTGTAACAATTGGTGGTATGCATAGGAGGACTGCTTCTCATCCTGCAAATGACAGCATTGCTAACTTACTTGCCATGGCAGAAACTGTGAGGGAGGTGCTTCCTCACATACCTGATGAAATGATTTTTCAGGTATGGATTCACATGATGACCTATGATTGTATTTTGATAAACACCGTCATCCCACTGATTTTGCTAAATTTACCTATTTGGGATATCTCAATAATGATTTATGAAAACATCCCCAACACCTTTATTAAAACTCATCTACACATTTCTTCTTTCGTTTCATACTATCCCCACATAAATTATTTTGTCTTATCACTCCAACAACCAAACCATATTAAAAATCATTCGGTTACTACAATTGTAGCAATCTCACTGAGACCAATGAGTACTTTATCCTGTAACTTTCTTGATTGGAAACGCTGTCCTTGTCCATTTTGTAGATTTTTCATTGTTGTATAACTGGAAAAACCGGACCTGTACCAGTAATGGAAAATTGACATGACCTGAAAAGCGAGCAAAAACCAGCATGCCTGAACTGGTCATGTGGCTTGTTTAACTCATTTGAAACTTTGGCTGGGATATAGGTGTTGTCTAGATGATTTGATATGTTTCTATATGGGATTTTTTTTCTATCGTATGTTGCAGCTCATTGTGAAACCAAGATGTTTTTTTTTTTCACACAATGGACTATAATTTCATAACAAAAAAGGTCAGAAATTTTAAAATAAAGACCCCCTTCTCTAGTTCCATGCTATTTATTCAACAAACAATTTGAAACTGCGGCATAACTGTTGTTTGTGGATATGCTTTTTCGTAATCTTGCCATTATCTTTTCTTGGGGATAGCTGGGGTGAGGATGAGTTTGTATGGAACCACAAAATTCACCCTGGTTTGGGCATTTGAGACTAAGTTAATGCGGTTTATGTTTGAGGATTATCAATGCGAGGGTGTCGCAACATGATAGTTAAAAGATATTAGGTTTGAAATCAAACTTAGGAGGGGGATCCAAGTTTTCCCTTAATTGTTGCGAGCAAGATGAACCACACATTGACAGGAATTGATGAGCGTTATGTTATATTCATTAACCCTTAGACCATATTCTCGGATTGGGTCTTGGTTCAATTGGAGAGAAAGTGATGAGAGGGAGCTGGTGTTAGATAGGATGAGGGTAGTGATTATTACTTCAGTGGCCCCTAGGGTAATTATTACTTCCAAAGGGTACAATATATGCTCACAATCATTCCTAGTAAAACCTTTTTCATGCACCATAGTTCCACGGATCTTCAGTTTCCTCTGATTCATGCATGTTTCTTATGCTTTACGAGTAATGCTCTTTTGAACGTGTTGCATTTATGGGGTTATTCTTCTGTCTAAACTGTCTTGTGGGGGGTTTTTAATTCGTGGGGGCAACCAAATTTTCCTTGTTGATGGCTTACCCTTATTCTTTTTTCTTCAAACGTCAGGATTTGCAGCAAACAAACTCTGTTGCCGTGACTGTTAATAACCTTCTTCAGATGTGATACTGGATTTTGTATTCTTCACAATAAGCTTTCCAGGTCCATGAGCGTTTTGATGGGCAGCGAAGACAGTGTGAATAACAAGAGCCAACAAAAACTCGAGAACTTTTAAAATCTTCACGAGCATGTTGGAAGTGTTGTACTATGTTCCCCCATACCTTGTACATAGTGGCACATATATCACACTGTCACCTATAATTATAGGTAACAAGAAATTTGTATAAAACATTCTGTATCTTATGTTGGTTCTTCTATTTTCGTGCATAGACTTAGCAAAATACTAGTTTTTGATCTGGTCATTCTGCCAACAAGCTCTCGAAGCACCTGCAGAACTGTGGCATTCCTGTAATGTTTATGTAAATTCTCATTATAGTTGTACATGTAAGATTTCTGTTGAGGTTGTAACATACAACTGTCGTTTTCGTTGCACTTAATATATTTTTTGAGTTCAATTACTTGCTCATTTATTTGCAAATTATATTCCACTACAAACTAGATTATAATATTTACCCAAACGAAATACAATAGTTTTTGGTTAGTGTTTAGTTTCAAAAATTATACAGGTTTAGTCATAAATATAATCACATATCTACAAACGAAATACAATAGTTTTTCATCAGTGTTTGAATCTAATATCTTCGCCTTTGTTGCCGATTTCTCCTCCTCCTTCCTTGCATAGAATTTTCCTTGTATAGGATTTTCATGACAATCATATGAAGATGGTTGCAATACCATTACCTGTATCTCTTAAAGTAGAGAAGGACCCTAAGAAGATTGTGATTCCCACAGGAAACCCGACTGTAGCACCCTTGAGCATCCACTCTATTTGGTTCTCTGAACTCCATTTTGATTCGCTTGGAGATGTTGATGGAGTTCCTTGATTGAAGTTGCTTCTTCTAATTGATGTCAATGGAGGACCATTTAATCCTTGGTTGCCTTCAAATGAAGATGCATTGAATGATTGAAGTTGAGTGCTCGTTGGGATTTGTCCTGATAGCTTGTTGAAGGACAAGTTCAAGTACTCGATAAAATTCAAGTTCGCAAACTCCGGAGGTATTTTCCCACTAAAAGCATTCCAAGAGAGATCCAAAGATTGAATCTGATTTAAATTTCCAAACGACGAAGGAATTTTCCCCGAGAAGGCATTGTGAGAAAGGTTGAGTACTACAAGCGCGTTCAGATTTCCTAACTCTGTTGGTAGCTCACCATGAAATTTGTTTTTGGAGAAGTCGATGCTAGTGAAGACTGTTAAGATGTACTGCAACTCATAGGAATAACCTTTAAAGGTTGCTGCCACGGTATTTCGATAGTAATAAGACCCAAATTTTACATCACTTTGCAGAAATCCTAATTGGGATTGCTTTCCACTTATATCTGCCATCATAGCTATCCACTTAATGAAGATTTGAGCTTTCAGTTCACTATCGAAATGGTTTGAGGCTATGTCCACGATTTGAAGCTTCGGCCAAATCGAGTGATGCGGTGGGCAAAGCAAGGTTCCATGAAAGTTGTTTGATCTAAGGATGAGAACTTGCAGATGGGACAATCTTTTTAGATAACATGGAAAGGTGTCATTGAATCTGTTATTACCGATATCTAATACCTTTAATTCTTTGCAGTTGGAAAGAGACCGGGGAATCTGTCCTTGCACGAAATTCTCGTTCAGGTTCAGAGTTTGCAGGCTGCAGCCTTTCTTGAATTTAGAAGTTATAAAGCCTCCAAGGTAGTTATTTCTCAGGTTTAGTATGTTGAGTTGAGTCATGCTCATAAGACAATCAGGTATGGTTCCATGCAAATGATTGTGCTCTAGATTCAAAAGTGCAAGATCAGTGGCATTACACAACTCTTGAGGAATGCTACCAATCAAGTTATTGTTCGAGAAATCGAGATAAAACAGACTGTCTGAAACAATAATTCGAAGCAACCCTTGAAGATTGTTGGAATGAAGGTCTAAAGTGTGCATTTTTGAAGCATTCAATCGTAGAGAAAGAGGTGGTTTTAGATCCACCAAGGAGTTGCAAGAAAGGTTCAATTCTCGAAGGCCACTGATTATCCTTTCCATCCAGCCGGGCAATGTGCCTGAAATCTGATTCATTGATAGGTCTAGACTGAGTAAAAGTGATTGGTTTGTTAGAAACTTGGGTACAATGCTCAAATTGCAAGAAGCCAATCCTAAGGTTTCTAGCTGGGGAAAACTAGAGTTCACACTGGAATCACTTTCTTCAATCGACAAGAAGTTGTGTGAAAGACCAAGGTTCTCGAGATTCTCGAGGTTTTGTAGAAGCTTGTTCATCATTAGTGTTCCATTGAACCTGTTGGAAGACAGATCAAGAGTATTAAGCTTTCGTAATCGAAACACCGACTTTGGGACAGGTCCTTCCAAATTATTGTGTGACAGGTCGAGATAAGAAAGCATGGAAGAAGTTGGTTTTGCAAACTCATTCAGTTGCCCACTGAATTTGTTCTTTTTTAGTGCTAAAGATGAGAGTGATGGAAGCGAAAACAACGACAACGGAATGCTTCCATCTATTAAATTGTTTGACAAGATGAGTACCTCTAAACCAAGTAGTTTTCCCCAGTTGGTAGAATTTATAGAACCATTCAAATTGTTGTCTCTAAGATGTAGGAATTTCAGATTTTTAGCTGATGAAAACGATGGAATCGGACCTGAAAATTGGTTGTTGTAGAAATACACTTCTTCAAGTAGTGTTAACCTTCCAATTGACGATGGGATTCTTCCTTGGAATCGACAATTGGCGAGATCAATCCTACGAAGCTTGTTGAGGTTGGAGATAGAACTTGGAAGGATCCCGGAAAATTTTGTCGAACTAAGTTTTAACTCTTCAAGCGATCCGTTCTTGTGAAAGTGTGGCAACGTACCTTGTAATAGCTCATTATTATTCATTCTGAGGGTTGTCAGCCTGTTCAGCCGAAAAATATTTTCAGGCACAGTTCCAATCAACCCGCAATGGGATAGACTTAGTGTCCTCAAGTTTGTAAGCTCGGCCAGAAAATCTGGTACTGGACCTGACAACAGAGGGTTAAAATCTAGCCGGATCACAGAAATATGACGAAGCCTAGAAAGTGACTTGGAGATTTTACCCCTGAGGTTACAGCTGGACATGCTCAAGACTTGCAGGCGAGGAAGCCATGATGATAAGGCCTTCCCCCATTTGTTCCCCATGGCTGAAATATCGACTCCATCAAGATAGAGTTCTTTGATATTCGTCAGATTTTGTACGATCGTTGCCAAATTTGGCCTTATCATGTATAATTGATAAGATGAAAGATTAAGAACAACTAAATTGAGAAGCTGTGATATTTGAAGTGGTACCTGACCATGGAATCCTGTCAAGGAAAGGTGAGTTAGCCTAGAGAGTTTGCCAATTTTAGATGGAATTTCACACTTGATCTTATCGTATTTCTAGTCTGCCCCTCTAACTAATTTATATTATAAGGGCTAATTAAATATTACAAAATTAAGTAAAGTTCGGTGGAAATAATCTTAAGATTTGTAGTTCTAATCTTTTTACAATCTATCATTATCTTGTTTTGGTAGTGTATGAATTATTCAACTAATTATTTTGCTAGCGTATCAAACTGTTCGACTTCTAATTTATGAACTTTACTTATGATTTTGAGCGGTGTAGATTATGTGCCTTTTTTCACATAGGAAGTCTAATCCAATTTTAAGTGTAAAGATAAAATTGGTAGTAATGTAATATTATCAAGGAGAATGATATATACAATCCTAAAAGCTATATATAAGAATGAATTTAGTAACTTTTTTTAATATAATTTAATATTATATTTGCTTTGAAAATTATATAAGATTAATCAATTATTATAATTTATAATATGTGGTTGGCGTTATGCTTATGGCTATGGTTCATAATCAGGACCGTTTAAAGGTGACTTAAGATTATTCTAAGCAATTAAAGTAGCCAGTAAACTATTACTAATCTGCAAATAATAGAGTGATGGACAAAAAGTATTTCCAAATTTTAATGGCATTATTATTGTATATGTAATATAATTACCTGCCCCTTATTTTTTTTTACCCCATCTATTTTATTTTTTCCTAATCTTTGTTTTGAGTATTGTAGTTCTTCTGCTAATAGTTTTTGATCTCCAAACAACAGTGCTAATCAATTTCTTTATATGCAGGGCTCTTACCTTTTGAGGGTAAAATTAACTGTTTTCTTATAATATTCCCTCTCAAGGGAGTACAAATATAAATTGTCTGTCACCTTCCCTCGTCTAGACCCTATTTTTATGTTGCATGTTGCATTGATGATGATGATGATAATATACTATAGTCCTATATTGCAATATTTACGTTTTAAAATATAGGGCGCAAGTCACAAAGAGGTTTCACATGCGAATTAAAACCGTATTACAAATTTGCCTTCCAAAGTCATTTTTTTATTGCAATGACATACGCCGTTGTTGACATTTCTCTGCTCACCTTACAACATTAATAGCAAATTTGACATTTGAACTATGATCCTCATTGTCTACAAAATATGAATTCCTTACAATTTAATCTATTGGTTGCACTTTTACTACGGTTGTATAAAGTGAAATGAAGAAAAATGAAGGTGAGAGTTCACAAGGATAAATAATTACTCTTTTGGATAAACAAAAGGGACTGAGAGGAGGTATTTGGATGGGAGGAGTTTAGATAGTGACGGTCAGACGTATTCAAAACTCAGTTTCAATGAGAGCACAGTTAGTATAGGAATAATCCATTAAAAATATTTAAAAAATTCCGAAACTAAAAATTTATCAAAAATAATACTCTATACGTTCCTTTTTATTTGTCCATTTTACTTTTTGCATGTATTTTTTAGCAAATTTTGAACTTCAATATCTCTAAGTACGCATTATAAAAAATTGTAAAAATTATAAAAAACTTTTTACATCAAGACAAATATAGCAAGATTTCTCATGAATATATTTTATTTTCTATATATACTTTACAAATCTAATTTAAATTTCTCTCTTCTAAAGTGGATAAATTTAATGTTCATAAAAGAACAAGAACCGAGGGAGTAGTGTTTTAATTTCAAAATTATTAATGATCGCAATGTTGGCTTATACTATTATAATATATTAATTGTGCTTGAAAAGTATATATGCACCGGTCAAAGCATGATACATATGAATTAAAACTATAATTTGCGTCTCACTAGACTTATTGTCTTCGCATTATAGATATAATAATTAATCAGTACTAAGTAAATCAATGATAATGTTTAGCTCAATTTGAAAGTTAGTCTATGAGATTAATCCTTGTTAACTACAATTTTTGAAAGCTAGGTGGAAAGATTTGGAAGGAACTTTTCCTCCTTACTCTTCTCCTTCTTTTTACCTCTCCGTTTCCTTTCTGTTTCCTTCTTTTTTTCTCTACTAATTTACTATTCAAATATAGTGTTAATCATAACTACCGAGAGTTTTTTGTTAAAAGGTATAACAAACCAAATTTAGAAGAGAGTTATACTATTCTTGTTTGAAAAATATATATTGCTCCAAGTAGTCTTACCTAATGATTACATGGACTTTTAAGATCTATTCAATGTGATAATGTTACTATTAAGTTGAAAATAAGAAATAGACAAAAAATGTAAGCATAATTCATCGAGAAGCATTTATATGTTCCCATTCAACAAACTAGAACTGGGTGTATATTCAAAAAAAAAAAAAAAAAAAAAAAAAATCTAGAACTAGATGTAAATTTTGATGTAACGCTGGTAGGAAATGAGTGTTTTTTATCAAGTGTATTAATCTATACTACATACTAAAACTGTTATTATTCAGTAAGACACATGTCGCCTTCATGTTATTTGTTTTTCCTCCAAAATACTCATTTAGTTAAATTGGGTAAGTAAAATAATTAAGTTTGAATGCCCTATTATTTTGATCAATAAACGTTTCAAATGGCCGACATACAATACGTTTGATGCAGGTTTCAAATGCTCTATTATTTTTATAAAATATCATTCTATAAAAATGGCAATGAAAAATTGAGCAATGTATGGCCAAATTCTTTTAAATATCTTCTTTATTCTTTATTTTTGTTATTTATGTTATATAGGTATCATATTGGTTTATATCAATTTATAAAAATGGTCATAAAAAATCGGACAATGTACGGTCACATTATTCTTTTAAATATCCGTTCCTTTTATCAGGGCCGTCTTTGAGATTTTTGGGGCCCTTGGTGAAAATCTATATTGGGGCCCTTTCGTCATAAACAATATTGAGAAAGATTGAACTAACTTTTATTAAACCAAGTAAAACAAAATATTTTCACAAGTTATATCACCATTATACTCCGTTTTATCACAATGTTATATTGGGTCATCACTAATATAGAGAAGTAGTAAATTTTAAAGACAACATTGACGCACCCTTTAAAGTATTTTATTTATTGATAAGGAGCGCACACACCACACAATAAACACTTACTTCAATGTCTTTAAATTTGGTGATGATATCTTCAAAAAAAAAAAAAAAAATTGGTGATGATAAAAATAAATCACCATATTTATACATTTAACTTTAAGAGACAAGTAACTCCAGAATAAATTTGTTAAATTTACTAATAGAACATTGCACAAAAAAAAGTACTCCATAAATTAATGATTAAAAAGAAAAGTCGAAGTACTTTTTTGAAAGACTTGTAAGATACGCGCATCATAAAAGTTATTTTGTTTAATAAAATTGTAATGTTAGATAAAAATGACGTTAAAAATATCTTCACAATTTTCATGTTGGAAAGATATACAACTAACTAATAAGTACTTTTTTCGTCTTATGACATACGAGTTTTATAAATTAGGGTAGTGACATTCGTTTTCTGGAAAGCTCATTCAAATGTGCAAAATGTTCGTATAAATTATATTGATTTGCATACTGAAATGTAGAAGAAAAATTAAAAACTCATTTGATTGATTTAACAAGATATATGTATTAAATTAAGATGATTATAATGTCCTTTTTTTAAAAAATAATTATGATGGATAAAAGGACATTAAATATGTGTTTTATAAGGTCTATTGATGAGTTTTAGGGTTCAAGTGATATACTTAATATGTTGAGATACTTTGAAAACTAAAATTTTATTTAAAATGAATTTTAACATTAAAATTATCCAAAAAATTAATGTTTTGGGTTAAGTCGCTTTCAGGTCAGTCGGGTTCGGGTTTTGCCGGGTGGAGTCCCGGGGTCATTTTTCGGTCAGATCAAATTTTCCCAGGTCTAATATGGATGCAAAAGAAAATGATGATGATGAAGAATTAAACAAGGGTAATATTGTAATTTCAAAAGTTAACGACCATTAAACGTTATTTGGGTTATATAGTTACGGTAGTTAGTTTTGAAACAACCATGATCACCTAAGGTCAAATCCAAGGAGGGGGGACAAGGGGGGCAACGTGAATAGGATCTAAAACTAAGAGTGGGGACTTAGAACATAGGTGCCCTAGAAGCCAAGTCTTTAGAGTTGGCCAATGAGCTTTCTAAATACAAGATCCATGTAACATGTGTTCAAGAGACTAGGTGGAAGGGGCAGAAAGCTAAAGGTATTAAGGGATACAAGTTATGGTATGCAGGTTTGGACGACAAACATAGCAGGGTTGGCATCTTAGTGTCTAACAATATCCTAAAGCAATTGGTTGAAGTGATTAAGGAGGTGCAACGATAGGATGATGTTAGTTAGGATCATAGTGGGGGAAGATGTAGTATCGTTTATAAGTGCTTATGGGCCTCAAGTTGGGTTAGATGAACAGGTTAAGCGCGAGTTTTGGGATAATGTAGGAGGCGTCATTGAGTTCTATCCCTGAAGATGAGAAAATTTTCCTAGGAGGATACTTTAACGGGCATATAGGGAGAGAAGCGGGTACCTATAACTCAGTACACGGCGGGTTTGGTTTGGGAGTGAGAAACGAAAGCAGGGCGTTTCTGCTGGAGTTTGCGCTAGCCAGAGATTTGGTTGTTGCAAACTCGATCTTTAGGAAGATTGATGAACATTTGATTACATATAAGAGCGACGCTCATGCAACATAAGTTTACTACTTCTTAGTGCGCAAAGGAGACTGTGCCGCATGCTTGGACTGTAAAGTAGTGTTGGGTATAGAGATGCCTACCCAATACAAGTTTTTAGTTTTGGTTTTTAGGATGAGGAAGAAGATTGCAGAGAAGAAAGCCAAGCTTAGAGGAAGATCATATGGGGGGAGACTCAAAGGGGATATGACCACTACCTTGTCCAACAAGATTAGTGCATTAGGTTTTCCAAGGCAATCTAAGGATGCGAATGAGATGTGGGTGAATATGGCAAATACCATTCGAGAAGTGGCGAAAAAGACTTTGGGGGTGGCTTCGGGAAAACCAAAGGCGTACAGAGAAGCGTGGTGGTGGAATGATGAAGTTGAGAAGAAAATTAAGGACAAAAACAAGAGGTTTAGAGATCTTATGGCATGCACGGAGGAGGAGGTTAGGACAGAAAAGAGGAAAGCTACAAGGAAGCAAAGAAGGCGGCAAAGAAAGCGGTCACAGAGGCGAAGGATATTTTCAAGTTGGCTAGGGCCAAGGTCTAGCGGCAATAGGACCTAGAGGCGGTGCGATACATCAAAGATGAAGGGGGACGAGTTCTCCTGAGACAAGAGGACATTAAAACCAGATGGCGTCAGTATTTTTCACACCTGCTCAATGAGTGTAGAGGACCAAGAGAGGATGACAGCCTATCCTTTGTTGTCCAAAGACCCCTTGATTATGGGTTATCGTGTGTCATTACCACCGAGGAAGAAAGAAGCCCTTAAAAAGATGGGGAAATCTAAGGCAGTCGGGCCAGATAACATTCCGATTGAGGTGTGGAGGGGTCTAGGAGAAGAGGGTATTCGCTGGTTGACTAACCTCTTCAATGTTATCCTGAGGACCCATAAGATGCCAAATGAATGGAGAAGCAGCACTATAATACCTCTGTTTAAAAACAAAGGCGACGCATAAGTATGTGGGAGCTATAGGGGTATCAAACTCTTAAGTCACACCATGAAATTGTGGGAAAGGGTGATAGAGAGGAGGACCAGACAAGAGACTGTGATTAGAGAGAACCAATTTGGTTTTATGCCAGGTAGGTCAACCATGGAGGCTATTCATGTTTAGAGGAGGCTAATGGAAAAATATAGAAAGCGGAAGAAGGACCTGCATATGGTGTTCATAGACTTAGAGAAAGCGTATGATAGCATACCACGACAAGTCATTTGGGATAGCCTCAAGGCCAGGGTTATCTCTTCTATTTACATTAAGGCTATACGGGATATGTATGGAGAAGTATCGACTAACATTCAAACACCGGTGGGGTTAACGGAGCCTTTCCTGGTAAAAGTAGGACTCCACCAGGGATCAGGTCTAAGCCCTTTTATTTTTTCGTTATTATGGAAGAGATCTCTAAATTTATCTGGGAGACGGTTCCGTGGCGCATGCTCTTTTCGGACGATATCGTGCTGGTAGCAGAAACTACAGAGGAGGTTAGTAGTAAATTGGATGAGTGGAGGGAAGCTTTAGAAGGTAAAGGGAAAATGACAAGCAGCTACCGTGGTGATATGTGATAAGAGCTGGGGAGATCGACGGAGACGTAGACCACCGTATCCAGGCGGGTTGACTCAAATGACAAGCAACTACCGTGGTGATATGTGATAAGAAGATCCCAAATAAGCTAAAGGGAAAATTTTATCGGGTAGCAATTATACCGGCTCTGCTATACGGGACAAAAAGCTGGCCTGTAAAGAAGAGTTTTGAACATAAAATGAAAGTCACAGAGATACGTATGTTGCGGTGGATGTGTGGACACTAGGGATGACAACGGGTCGGATCTGGACTGGGTCCAAATAGACCCGGATCTAGATCCGTTTTCATTGGTAAGACCCAGATCCAGATCCGGATCTGTGGGTTTACAATTTTAGGACCCAAATCCGGATCCGTGGATACTACGGATCTAAGATCGGGTCCAGGTCCAAACGGGTCCAACTTTTCTTGGATATTTGATTTGAATTTTACATCATATTAAAGTTGCGATAGAGTTATATCCATTGACTTATGATAATATTATATATAACCATATAATTTACCATTTAAAATAACATTATTCTACTACAACCTAATAATTTCAATAAAATAATATACTAATAATTGGTTTCCTGATGGACCACACAAACTACAATTTTTCCTCCTGCAAATGAGATGTTGAACATTTCTAAACAGTGATTTCTTCATTTTTTTTTTGTATTTTTTCTGTGTATTTTTGTGAAAACCAATAGTTTTTGATGTCTTTAGGTAGTTTAAGACAGTAAGGTGTGATTTGCTGTAGCCATAGCCCATATTTAAAGATATTTTTATATATATATAAAAAAATGGGTCCAAAGGATCCACGGATCCGGGTCTGGGTATGTTTTTTAAAACCCGGATCCAGATCCGTCAATTTTAAACGGATCCAGACTCGGCCCGGATCCAACGGGTCTAAAAATTTAGGACTCAGACTCGCAAAAACGAATCCGGATCCACGGATCCTAATCGAGTCCAGGATCCATTGCCATCCCTAGTGGACGCACTTTGTTGAATTAAATTAGGAACAAAGAGTTTAGAAACAAACTAGGGGTTGCTCCAATCTCTAGAAAAATGCGAGAAAGAAGATTGAGGTGGTTCAGACATGTGAAGAGAAAGACTTTCGATGCCCCTGTAAGGAGAGTCGAAAGCTTTATAGTGGAGGGTAAGAGAAGTCGAGGAAGACCCAAGAAAACTTGGTAGGAGCAAATAAGAGTAGACTTATGTGAGTTGAACCTTCCTGAGGACCTGACTAGGGATAGAAGTAGTTTGAGGCGTAATATCCAAGTTTTATACTTCGTCTTCTCCCCTTAGAGTCAGTTACGGCGTCCGTGCTTTATAGTCCCTTGTGTGCCTTGTTTAATATCTCTGTTTTTTCAGTTTTATATTGTTTTACATCCGTATTGAATCTATTATGCGTTTCACCTCATGTAGCAGATACGTATCTCTTTTTTTCTGGAGCTGAGAGACTCTTTTATTGGCCGTGCTCTCCTTTACTAAGTTGCCGCCGTCCTCCCTCCCCAGACCCTGCCCATAGTTTTCTATGAGCGGGATATACTGGGTAGGAGGATGATGATGATGATGAGTTTGTTTTGAAACAGTTTGGTGCTATTTTGTAGAAAAAAACATAGGCTACCACGGTCTTTCTCCATCTTGGTGCTTACCATGTAGAATTTCTCAAATTGTTATTGTTATTGTTATTGTTATTGTTATTGTTATTGTTATTGTTATTGTTATTGTTGTTATTGTTATTGTTATTGTTATTGTTATTACTCCTTCCGTTCCTTTTTGATGTTCCTATTTGGTTTTTCACCAAGATTAAGAAAAATGGAATCTTTGGTGATAGTGGGTATTATTTTAATTATATAATAGTGAAAAATAATGATTGTATTGGAAGTATGAGAGAAAAAATAATTAAATAATAGTGTAATGTAATGATTGTATTGAAAGTATGAGAGAGAAAATAATTAAATAGTGGTGTGAAGTAAGAAAAGTGGGGTTTTAAGGGGTAAAAGTGGGATGAAAACTTTCCAAAAATGAAAAGTATTCTAAAGTGGAAAAACTTATGGAACTACCCATTTTAGTAAGGTGGAAAAACAAAAAGGAACGGAGGGAGTATTATTTTTTGAAAATATATTATTATTATTATTACTATTATTATTATTATTATTATTATTATTATTATTATTATTATTATTATTATTATTACTCCTTCCGTTTTCAAATGTTCTTTCCATATTTTTTGCACAGTTTTCAAAGTAAATTTTGAGCATAAATATCTCTAAATACGCATCATAAACAATTATAAAAAATATATAATAAAAAAGTATACATTAAGATAAATCTAATGAGATCTCACATGGATATATTTCGTCTTCTATATATGTCTTAAAAATGTTAATCAAATTTCTTTTTCCAAAATAAAATATTCTAATGCGAAGAACACTTGAAAACGGAAAGAGTATTATTATTAATTAAAAAAAAAAAACAGTTTTCGACTTTGGCGCCAACAACTGTGCGTTCCCTTAACCGTCATATTCCCAAGCATTACAAAAACCGCCAATCAAACTCATGTAACCAATAACCACCCTATTTTAAAAAGTGTAATCAACGAATTTATAGACAACGACAACATAAAAATGGAGGATGAGATGGAGAAGAAATTTTCATTCTTACACAAGAAATTTGATGACTTACAATCTAAACTCACTCCAATCATCTCCGACTCACTCAACTCCCCATCAACACCACCTTTAAACTCGGTTTCTGAAAAGATTAACAACGAAATAATATTCATCAACAAAATGATTAACGCTGAATTGGCTACCAAAACAAACCCACATTCTAATCCCACCGAGACCCATCACTTGTATGAAATGTTTCACCGTGTCAAACTCCTTCAAAAAAGTCTACATGCTTTATCATCCAATGCTCGCTCCATTTCGTCGTCCGTTGATCAAGATCATGTTTACGTTCGTGATGATGATGAAGATGAACTCCCTGATCATTTTAGTAGCGGAAATTATCCTAGGATGAGGTTTAAAGTGTATGAAAATCCGGAATTTGTTGGTGGTTATGATGAGGATGAGGATGGAGAGACGGAATTTGGAGGGGTTGTAAACGAAAATGTTTGCAGTTCTGATGAAAAGGATGTGGGTGAAGAACTTGAACGGATCGTAAAAGACGGTGATACGATTAGAGATTTCGAGGAAAAGGAAGGGAAGAAAATAGACGTAGAAGAAGATTACAGTTATGATGGTGATGAAGATGATACCAAGACTCATTGCTGTGTCAGAATAATTTTCTGGGCTTGGGTTATTTTCTTAGTTATGGGTTTGGTTTCTTTAATGTTGGATTCCGACATTCCAGATCATCATTCATCATCTACGGTGTTTCTTACTCCTACTTAGGAAAACAAATTACTCTCTGTATTGAAACAATTTGCATAGGAGGACACTCTGTTTCTTTAAAGTATATATGTTATGTTCTTTTCCATTGTTCATGAATTTATGAATTTAAATTTGGCAATTTTCTGTTTTTGTATCCCGCTCATAGATAAATCTATGGTCAGAGTCTGGGGAGGAAAGATATGGGTATGAGATGCCACCTATCTTCCCTCTCCAAACCCTAATCATAGATTTGTCACTGGGTATGATGAATTGCTAGATTTAGTAAGATCCCTTTAATTTTCGGAACTAGACCATTTTTAATGCTGATAATTGCGACCAAATGTTCTTGAAATAAATGTTCAGACATGAAAATGTTGTATACAAATTCAACCAATTCATGACATAAAATGAAGATGTTCCTTGTTTACAGAGTGGTAATGGACAAGTCTACCTAATCACGTACCCAAACACAATGCCGAGAAAACAGGCTAACACCACAAACACAATTACACCATGATTGCTGCTACTCCTGTAGATCCGTTTCCTTATCATGTCCTGCCATAAACACATTCACAATTTAAGCAAGTTTCTTGTAGGAAGGAATTAATCGGAAGTACAAAGGTTCGCATTCTATCTACTATTACAATTTACAAATAATTATGCAAAATATAAATATTACAATTTGGAGGAATTTGTATTTTTCATTTGTTGATGGTTAAAACAAAAATTTACACAAATAACATTTAAAAGAACTTGAAGATGCTTTTTGCAACGAAGATCATTACTCGAAAACTTATATAAGTTGTAGGTGTGTGCTCATTTTCCTTTTGTGATATTTTCCTCACAAATGTACTTGGGTTTGAACTTGGAAATTCAAAACAAGATACAAACAACTTAATATACCCAACTTAGGATATATAACTTAACAATAATGTGTTTGGATGCATTATAAACTTGAAAGATTAACAAAAAGTTTATAGCTCTTTTCGAAAATCAAGAGAGAAAACAAAGATAGAATAGAATTTAGAAATTGTGTGTTTTACATCCTTCCCAAGACCATTATATATACTAGTCTTAGTATACTAAGGGTCAAGGCTCTATTAATCACCATTGATGATCAACATAATGATCATTCATCAATACCATGTTTATTGTGGTATTCATGAGCAATATTCCATGCGTGAACACACCTCATAAATCAGAATAAGGAGGGAACAAGAAAAGGAAGCCAATGCACATTGATCAAAGAAGACGAAAAGACATATTTGGTCTGGCAGAACCAAAAGCTGACTCCGCTTTGGTTCCCACCCACAGCAAAGCCGAGTCGGCATTATGTGCTGACTCGGTTCCTGTTTTCCCTCTTTGTATTCCTTTGAGCCACTTTTGGACCTTGTATTTTAATATGTTTTGTCCGACTAGTATTTGTAGTTCTGGGTGATTTATGTTCGGATTAATATACGCTAAATGTCTAACATCTACTTGACCAAGGTAAAAATTTCAGGAATGGCTATTGACACTAACGCATTCTGACACAAATACTTAAGTACTACGTTTACGAAAGATATGTGAAACTTCAGTGCAAACGAAGTGTTAATGTGTGTGCTTTAGCGCTAATGAAGTGTCGATGTCTGTGCTTTAGAAAAATGAAGCTTTAAGGCTTGTGCTTTAGCGGAAATGAATGATGAAATACTTAAAAAACATGGAGGATGGAGCAGGTGCAATACAAACCGCTTCATATTGCAGCTCCTGGTTTTCGAGCTTTATAAATGACCTCTCCTCAATCAGCTTAGAAACTCTATCCCAATCCTGCAGATAGTAATGAACGAAAGATGAAACACGGTTTCATCAGCTAATCAACGACTTAAATCAGAATAAACGCACAGACGCATATAAGAAACAACATAATATAGTTGTGTGTGACAGGACTTGGGAGAGAAGATTTTGTTCGTTTTTAATTTCACATAGTACTTGAACGAAAAGAAAACAAGAACACACAAGACATGAAAGCCATAGAAATTCCGATTTCTTTTAGAATAATGTCATATATCTGCATATTCTGTATTACATATCAAAAACCGACAAGAAAACACTATAAATTTGGAACAGGAAAATCGTGGTTCTGAGTTTAATGTTCTATCACTTGAAACACATTGACTATAATTTGAAACAGGTAACAATGGTTTCCTACATCAAACCTTCACTATAAATTTGAAACACATCTTCAAACACATTGCGCACTTTTTTTATAAGTACACAAATTGTTGTTCAGAGTTTAGGACTTACCGATGATACTCACTGAATTTTACCACGTACGTTCATAAAAATAACTATCTACTAAAGACTAGAAATGATGCTTAACAAACTAATTGACTGATATTTTGGTGGAATGTTGCTTTAAGATGTAGGTTGAACGAAAATAATTGATAAGATATAAGCACTGTGTTGATCAAAATATCTGCGGCTTATGAAGATCATTAATGTTCAAATGAAGATTTCCATATGATCAAAATATCCTTGTGTGAATCTGATATCCAGACACATATAATGTTGTACCTGCGAAAGCTTCCTCTCGGATTCAAATGAAGATTCTGCTGCCTGCAATACACATCAAAGTGATTAGCTACAGAGACATCCATGATGTAATACTGAATTTACTGCTTCCTTGCAACCAAATTGAACGACATGAACCAAACGATCAAAGAGTTGGAAAGAACTAACAGAAAGAACATTCCAACTCCAAACAACACGATCATTAGCATTTCCTACAAAATGCAAGTTAGGAAGATAAATTACCAGAAAAAGCTCCTCCTCGTCCTCTCTATCAGCATTTGATTCCTGAGTTGATATACATAAAATCACATTATTCTTTATTAATTCGAGGAAGTATGAATTCGTGTACAAATTTTCTATAACCCTTCTGATAACCCTTACGGCCCGTTTGGTTAGTGGTACTAAACGGTGGTAATGGGAATGATTTATTGTGTAAAATTTCATCAAAACTTTCATGTCATTCCCATGGTAATGAAACTTTGATCACAAAAAAGTTTTTTTGTTCACAAATTTCCATTACCTCCTAATACCACCTCTCTCATTGGTAATGCATTGGAATGAATTTTATGAACAAAATGAGATGATTGAAGGTTGTAAAGCATGGCTATCAAGATAGCCAAAAGATTTTTTAACCAAAATTACACTAATTTTTCATTCCCATTGCCACGATTTATTACCAGCTACCAAACGGGCCGTTAGTATTAGAGTTACAGTAAGTATGATATGACACTAGTATACTATACATAGTTAGAAATTTCCTAATGAACTAATGAAGCCATGAACGATAATCTTTAACGGCCAAACACTAATAAGTATCGCACTAGTATGAAGTGGCAAGATTTCAGACCTTGAAGAATTGATCTTCAGACTCACCTATGCTTGTTGTTGCCTGAAACACAATCAAATCAATAAAACTTGTAAGGTTGCACAAGTAGCAAATTAATAGAGCAGAAACTATTACTTACAGCATCAAATAAGTCCATTATATAATTATTACGTTCCGATTTCTGTAGCTCGTGTGCTTCGGGAGATAAATCTTCTTCCGAAACTTCAGCAATGGGTGATGGTGGTTCCGCGGTAACAAAAACTACCCTCAGCTTAAGCTCTTCAACATCATACCCTTTCTCTTTTCTGAACTACATTGTCAAAAACAGCTCATTTAATCTCCCTGTTTTCCCCTTTACTCTTTAACAAACAATTAAATAAGGCTATAAAAATTTGATCATACCATTTCAGATGTAATATCATCAGCATTCATGCCAACTGGTGCAATCATACTTAGAACTAAAAACTTGTCTTTTGGCAAAGGAGCAGGATATTCCTTTTGAGCTTGCATACTAACTAAAGAACACCCAATTTTTAGCATCAAATAAGTAAAAAAATACACAGACGCTGAGAAAAATTGACAAATTCTTTAAAGACCAAGACTGTGTGCAATTTCAAAAATTATGAAATTTTGCAAACAACTTTGTATCTTAAAAAATTGACATATATACTATCTAATTTAATATTAAGGGCCCTAAGTTTTCGAAGCCCTATTCGATCGAACATGTTAAACATGCTCAGACCTCCTCTAATGATACATATGCATATATCTAACACAAATTCTTGCAATAAACGGTCTATAGCATAGACGGGTATAATGATCCAGTCCATTTTTACACTTTCCAATAAAAATAACTGAAATTTCCAATGGGTTGGACTGCTGAAAGTGTCGTCTATGCCATAGACGTCTCTCAGGAGACCTTCTGTATATCTAATCAATAAACTACATCATTTACACCTATGTTGCTCGGACTCCTATAACCACATAAGACAAATATATGTCTAAGTGTTTGATTTGGCTATTTTATGATAAATTATTATAACTTTGGCGCAAAATGGAGTTTTAAATGAGAAACAACGAGTCTCCTGAAATCTCAGACCCAGTTCATTAAAACTTTATATCTATTTTTATTATAAATTTTTCTTTATTGGTCAATCTAATTAGAGATGGCGTACCATTTCTCACAGGAATGTGTGAATGAGAAATAGGTGGTTGAGGTAATATAAGGAGTGCAGATTATCACAAATAGGCCTGTGCAATGGGCCGGATCCCTATCGGGGCCCCTAATCCGACCCTCTATAATAAGGGTTGTACATGGGGCGGGTCTTAAAAGGGTTGGGCTGAAAACTAACTTTGTAAAAAATGAAAGATAAGGGTTGGATAAGGGTTCTAAAAGGGTTGTAAAATGGGCCCTCATCCAAACATTTTCTTAAAATTACATGATAATGACGGGCTCAATTTAATTTTACTTTCTCCATTAATTGCTGGAAACCTGGAAGCTTAGCCTCCTGGACTTTGTATTACTGCCGCATCTTGCATTGGATCTTGAGATTACAATATAGTGATACTAGCATTCATAATTTAAGACATAAATAATTTTTGTGTATTTTAATCAATATAGTGAATGATATTACAAATTTACAATACAGTGATACAATAATACAATGATTTTACCATTGTAAATTGTTTTTTGAATTAAAAAATAAGTATACCAGAGTCATTGTAATTAAACTCCATCTAAATACATGAATGCGTTGGGCCGGGCCGAGTTGGGTCGGGCTTTATGGCCCGACCCGTTCAAAGCCCGTTAACTATTTTGTAAGGCCCGGCCCGGCCCGGCCCGTTTTTGATAGAGCCCGACCCGGCCCTTATCCGGCCCAATGCACAGGTCTAATCACAAACCAACCCAAATAAAAGGAGAAAGTAATCACCTTTAACAACACAACTTGAGCCAGGAGAGATCAAACCCGAATTAGGACGAACACAATATTTTTTAGGATGTGTTGTTTTAACCTTGAAATATCATGAAATGGACTAAGTCAATCAATAAACTATAAAATATAAATTAATGAGAAAATTGGGCATTAAAATGGTACCTTAAAAGCAACATTAATATCCGTTTTGCTGGATAATTCCAACCAACATGTGCTGAGCTTGTTTAATTGGACTTGAGAAAATCCCATTAATGCAAAATAATAATAATAATTATTATTATTATAATAATGTCAGTAAATTTGGATGACAAAATCAATTCAAAAATATAAATTATAAACTTACATGGGAATTTAAGTTCAGAAGGTTGGACATTAATGAATTTTCTGTTCATATTTTTTTTCCTTTGTTTAATATTTCTGCATAAATGACAACAACGAGCAAATGTATGTTTGAATTAGATTGGGAAGAATTAGAGTCAATCAAGATTGAATTGTTTGAGGAAAAAAATAATAATTTGTTATGATTCCAGAAAATATTCCTTGTTTCCCATTCAATTCTTTGTTCTAGGATTGAGTTGATAGGGTAAAACTATTTTTTCGGCTACTTTTTATTTTCTTTCCTTGTCCTTGAATTTATCATTTAATTTTTTTGACAAAACTTTTTTCTAATGCCATTTGTTGACAAAACTTTGATAAAAACCATTTTGTTACATTTAACTTTTTTATGGAATTCAATTTACTATTTTGTTCGTTTATATGTCGAATTATTCACATTTAAAAATTATAAAAAGTTTATGTTATGAAAGTATGTGATTAGACAATTCAAACAAGATCTCACTTAACTATATTATTATTTACATATTAGTTGCAATATATATAATAAGCTTAAACGATGAATAGTGTCCAAAAACAAAATGTAGCAAGTATTTCGAAACGGAGGAAGTAATGCTCAAAATTAGATGTCTAGCTACTTCAATATTAAGGATGGCAATGGGTCGGACTCGGCTCGGATTATACATATAGTCTAACTTTGCTCCGGATAATAGTCGGACTTTTCTTTTTAGTCCACCTCCACTCGGAGTCGGATTATGCATACTCCAAGTTTGCCCCGACTTGGACTTTCGGATCTCCAACGGAGTCGGATGCAGAGTCGGATTATTATCAAACAGTATCGATGTGATATTGTACTAATGATTTTAAAGCATATAAAATTAACAAAATATATTTTTCAAATACAATTTAACCAAAAAGTATGTACTTTAATTTGAATTTAGTTTTAACAAGAGAAGTAATCCTACTACTACAATTTAACAAAATTTACTCGTATTTTGATTTGAGGTATTTTATTTCTCTTGATTTTATTTTTCGTATCTTGATTCATTAATCTAAATAAAAATACCGAGTAGTTTTTCAAAATCGAAAGTTACAATTACCATGCGAGAGAGCTTGAATTAGTCACGTCTAGAGTTTTAAAGGAAACAAAATATTAGTGTATTAGACTAATTCAAAGTCGGATATCCTTCAGGGTCGGAGTCTCGGATTTTTAATAAGGTCTAACTCCGGTCCGTCTCTAGCTCGGACTCGAATCATAAAGTCGGAGTTGAAGTCGGATGACTTTTTCTTCGAACCCGGATCGAATTATTTTCCTGGGATGACTAGGGTCGGATTCGGACTGAATTGTCATCCCTATTCAATATCATGTTTGACGTACAAGTTTTTGGTAATTGTTAGCTAGTAGTTCAATGTAGCAAAAATATGGGTGTTTATTACCAGGTAGCCAGCATTTCGGGTACCCGGTTAGTCGGGTTTCTTTTGTAATGGCCCGTGTCCCGGTCCATTCAATGCGGGTACCCGGATAAGACGGGTCGGGATACCGGGTACCAGATTTTTATTTTTTGATTATTTTAACTTATTTAACTAATAGCTTTTATTACAAAATTGATTGTTTGAGCCCGTCAAGATCGTTTCAATGAATTTTGGAGCAGATTAATTAACAAGCAGATTTGTTTGATATACAATTTATACACATATAGAGATAATGTATGCATTTTCACTGTTATATAAGTGGAATATAATTAAGGACTTTTGTTTGTAATATTTTATTTTAATTAACTAAGTTTGATTTGAGTAACTAGAAGACACATTTTTAGGTACTAATGGTGAAAGATTACTCCTTAAAAACTCATTGTTATGCAGACATGTCTTACTAAACTTTGCTTTACGGGTCAAAAACTGTTACCCGGATTTTTTTAAAATTGGCCAATGACCCGACTCGGTTAAGACGGGTCGGGTACACGACCTGAACTTTTAAATTTTTATTTTACTTTTTGACCCGCCATTTATGAGGCGGATCGGCGGGTCATCGGGTCGGGTTGGGTAACTTTGAACATCCCTAAGCAAAAATACTACGCTATACAAAGAAATTTATTATTCCGTAAAGTAGCATTTAGTAATGTGAATAATATTTTTTAAAATGTTACAGCTGGTAGTATTTCTAGAGCAGTAGTATCATACATCATATTATATCATCATATCATATCATCATACAATACTATAAAAATGATGGAAAATTACAAGTGTTATCTCCTAGAGAGCTTGACAAATGTAATTACTTTAGTGGACAATATTTATTTACATGACAATATTTACCTAATTTAAAATATGATTATTTTGGAAATTGGAGCTAAATTTGGTATAAAATAGAGTATAATTTATTAATACAATACTATAAAAATGATGGAAAATTACAAGTGTCATCTCCTAGAGAGTCTTGACAAATATACAATACTATAAAAATGATGGAAAATTACAAGTGTCATCTCCTAGAGAGTCTTGACAAATACAATACTATAATCATCATACAATACTATAAAAATGATGGAAAATTACAAGTATTATCTCCTAGAGAGCTTGACAAATGTAATTACTTTAGTGGACAATATTTATTTACATGACAATATTTACCTAATTTAAAATATGATTATTTTGGAAATTGGAGCTAAATTTGGTATAAAATAGAGTATAATTTAATATAGCAATTCTATATGAATGACCTAGAATACAATACTATAAAAATGATGGAAAATTACAAGTGTCATCTCCTAGAGAGTCTTGACAAATATACAATACTATAAAAATGATGGAAAATTACAAATGTCATCTCCTAGTATAATACTATAAAAATGATGGAAAATTAAGTGTCATCTCCTAGAGAGTCTTGACAAATGTAATTATTTTTAGTGGACAATATTTATTTACATGACAATATTTACCTAATTTAGAATTTGATTATTTTGAAAATTGGAGCTTAATTAGGTATAATATAGAGTATAACTTTTATAGCAATTCTATAAGAATGACCTAGAATTTGATATACTAAATTGAATGAAAAACTGATGTATTGATAGATAATTTAAAAAAAATCATACAATCATCATACAATCATATAAAAATGATGGAAAATTACAAGTGTCATCTCCTAGAGAGTCTTGACAAATGTAATTATTTTAGTGGACAATATTTATTTACATACAATACTATAAAAATGATAGAAAATTACAAGTGTTATCTCTTTAAGAGTCTTGACAAATGTAATTATTTTAGTGGACAATATTTATTTACATGACCATAATTGATGTTCAAAGGTATTTTTCAACACTTTCATTATACAAGCTCCTAGTATACAATACGTTTACATCCACATTTATATTTACATTTGCATTGGTTTAATTCTTAAAAAACTTAGCTACGCTTTTTAGCTAAACATATAAAGCCTTGAATACGTTTGCAGGCCCTACTTTGATGTTGATGCCTTCTACTACTTATACATTTTCGGTCCTTAAATCCTTAAAACCTTTCATATTAGCATTTTTAATATTTGAGATAAGTTTAATATAGAATAGCGTATGATTTGAGATAAGTTTATTAAAATAATTGATTAATTATCCAAATATACTAAATCGACAAATATTATATGTTTAAATGATATTTAGAGTTTTTTACTATTGATTATTTAGTTAATTAATTGGAGTATTATTTAATAATTGATACATATAATATTAACAAAGCTTTAAAATAAAAGAATTAAGTTTGTTAATTAATTTCCTATGAAAGTGTATAGAAGATTAATTAGTTTCCCAAAGACCAATTTATATGAGTATAATTTGTTTTATATATTTCAAATTCAAATTGAGTATTTAAAATTAATTTTATTATTTGAATTTCATGTTCAATATTTAAATTAGTATTTGAAATTGACATGTAAGTTATTTAGTGTTGGAATTTAGTGTGTATAATAGTAATCGGAAATGATTTAATTAATTAAATTAAATAAATAATTTAATTAAATTAAAGTATATAATCTCAAGGTTGTAAAATATATGTTTTAGTCAAAACATAAAAGTCACGGCTCGTGACTTGGTTCGCGGCTCGCGAAAATACAAAGAAAAGTTTCTGGAAAATTGGATCAGGCCACTCGCGGCTCGCGAGCTAGGTCGCGGCCCGCGACCTCAGTGTTTTTCACGGGACTGTTTCGCGTTTTGCTCTGTTTCGTTATGGTGGTTATAGAATAACTTCCTACGGTTTATATGGTTATTTTAAGCCGTGTTCCTTGAGTCGAATGAGTTGAGTGAAGTGCGATATCGATTCATGAATCGATCTCGTGATTCGCGGATTAACTTGTTGTTTCGTGAAGTGACATTTTACTTCATGAAAGGTTATGAGCAATCTATATATATGGATATTCATGGGATGTAAGATATAACCAATTCTACATCAATATTTCTGAATTTTCTTTTCTCCCTTAGCCTTCAAATAAGAACTTGCAATCCTTATTTGTGTCTTCTCCATTCTTACTTTCCATTAAGTTAATTTATGTCATATTAATCTTCTTGTGCTAGAAGGTTAATGTAATCCTTTGTATCTCAAAGCGAATTTCCGGTTGATTCCCAAGCACCGTTGTAGGGAGGAAATATCGTTTTAGGAAAGAGCATCTCGCCTAGGATTTATATCAAGTTCCACAAAATCTTCTTGTTTACTTTGTTCATAGAAGATTGGTGCATTTGAAGATCTCAAGGGTGGATTATAAGCAATAGTTATTTTGTCATATGTAACTTGTTTTTCTACAACATTGTGTATTATTAATTTATAGTAATTATAAATTAGTATACCTTATACAACAATCTAAAACGATATCTTTCCTTGAGTTACAATATGACGAATCTTAAAGACTTCACAACCAATTTTGAGAAGTTGGACAAATACGTAGGCAATGAATTTCGAAGGTGGCAAAAGAAAATGCTTTTCCTATTGACTACGTTGAATGTTGCTTATGTCATAAATTCACCAAGGCCTATCGAAAAGGAAGATGAGACTCAAGAGGATGCACGGGCTAGAAGCAAGTGGGATAATGATGATTTTATATGTAGAGGACATATACTTAATGGCATGAGTGATACTCTCTTCGACATTTATCAAAATGTTGAATCCGCACAAGAAATGTGGTCTTCACTTGAATCCAAGTATATGGCCGAAGATGCGTCAAGCAAGAAGTTCCTTGTAAGTAATTTTAATAATTTTAAATTTGATGATGCTCGCCCTATTATGGAACAATTTCATGAGATCCAACGCATGTATGATAATCTTAAAAGGCATAAGATAAGTATGGATGAGTTGTTTGTTGTTTCTAGCATAATCGATAAATTACCACAATCTTGGAAAGATGTTAGGAATACCCTTAAGCATAAGAAGGAAGATATTGATCTTTCACAACTTGCCACCCATCTTCTCATAGAAGTTGGAATACGTGAGCAAGAGAAGGGTAAGGAAACATCCTCGGTTCCAACCATTAATATGGTGGGTGAAAGTTCTAACAAATCTAAGTTTGTTAAGAACAAGAAGAGGGGCTCTAATTATTTCAAGGGAAAATCTACTAAGTCTTCTAAAAGGCCTACAGTTGATGGGTGTTGGTTTTGTGGAAAACCGGGTCATCGGAAGAAAGATTGCTTTCTTTTTAAGAAGAAGCATGGAAACAAGGGTGAGGCTTCTACAAGCCAAGATCCCATGAATGAAGGTACTTCCTCACAATTACTTGAATTTAATTCCAATATGGATTTAAATGGAACAAATAATAATATTTGTTGTGTGCAGGATAATTCATGGTACATGGATTCGGGTGCCTCTAGGCACGTTTGCATGGAAAGGAGATGGTTCAAGACTTTTCATAAGTGTGATGGTGAAGAGTTTCTCTATATGGGAAATAATTCTACTATTCAAGTGCTTGGAAAAGGAACGGTTGCTTTACAATTCACTTCGGGAAATCTTCTTACTTTGAAGGAAGTGATGTATGCTCCTAAGATTGCAAGGAACCTAGTGTCGGGGCCAACCTTGAATCGCATGGGATACAAATTAGTTTTCGAGTCCGATAGATGTGTTATTAGTAGGGGTGGTATTTTTATTGGAAGATGTTATCTTACATGTAATTTGTTTAAATTATCTATAGAACCTTGTACATATAATAGTTTGTATCATGTGTATGATAATGATGTAAATATGGATGTTTTATGGCATAATAGATTATGTCATGTAAATTATGAAAGTATGAAATTTATGAGTAAATTAGATATTATTCCTATGTGTGTTGTTGATAATAAAAAGTGTAGTACATGCATGTTAAATAAAATCACTAGAAATCCTTTTAGGAAAGTAGAAAGATCTTCTAACATTCTTGAATTGATACATAGTGATTTATGTGATTTCCATAGTACTCCATCTTTAGGTAACAAAATTATATGATCACATTTATTGATGATTATTCTAGATTTTGTTATGTGTATCTCTTGCATTCTAAAGATGAAGCCTTAAATATGTTTAAAATATTTAAGAATGAAGTAGAGTTACAATTGGATTCTAAAGTCAAAAGACTTAGAACGGATAAAGGAGGGGAATATTATAACCCTAGTTATTTCCAAGAAATGGGAATTGTCCATGAAACAACGGCGGGTTATTCACCACAATCAAATGGTGTAGCCGAAAGGAAAAATCGGACATTACAAGAGATGGTTAATTCCATGTTATCCTACTCGGGATTGAGTGTAGGATTTTGGGGTGAAGCGATGTTGACCGCATGTCACATCCTTAACCGGGTTCCCACTAAAGGGAACAAAGCTATTCCTTATGAACTATGGTACAAGAGGAAACCAAACTTGAGTTATCTACGAGTTTGGGGATGTAGGGCGATTGTTAGAGTGCCCGGTAATAAAAGAAAGAAACTTGGTGAAAGAGGTTTCGATTGCATCTTTGTTGGCTATGCACATCATAGTCATACTTATAGGTTTTATGTAATAGAACCTAATGACTACATATCGATTAATTCGATTATTGAGTCTAGAGATGCTATTTTTGATGAGACTAGATTTTCATCAATTGGTAGGCCTAAAGACCTACAATTTAGTACCAATGTTCAAGAGGTTGATGAAAATCAACTTGATTCTCAAGATGTTCCATCAAATGATGAACATGTAGAGATTTCTCTTAGGAAGAGTAAGAGAGGAAGGATTGCTAAATCATTTGGTCCGGATTTCCAAGTCTACTTAGTAGAGGGTACAAGAGATTCTCTTTGTACATCCACACTTTATTGTTTAAATGTGGAGGACAATCCTACTACTTACGATGAAGCGATGTCTTCTCGTGATAAGGCTTTTTGGGAAGAAGCCATCAATGATGAAATGGATTCCATCATGGGGAATAACACTTGGGTCTTAGCCGACCTACCTCCAAGTTGTACTCCGCTCGGTAGTAAATGGATTTTTACGGTTAAACGTAGACCCGATGGGTCCGTGATTCGGTTTAAAGCAAGATTAGTGGTGCAAGGCTTTAGACAAAAGAAAGGTATCGATTATTTCGATACATATGCACCGGTTGCTAGAACCACAACTATTCGGCTCTTAATTGCCTTAGCTTCCATCCATAATTTGTTGATTCATCAAATGGATGTCAAAACGGCATTCCTTTATGGTGATTTGGAGGAGGAAGTGTACATTAGACAACCCGAAGGGTTTGTTGTTAAAGGACAAGAAAAGAAGGTGTGTAAATTGGTTAAGTCACTTTATGGACTTAAACAAGCACCAAAACAGTGGCATCAAAAGTTTGATGACACGATATTGTCCTTTGGTTTTGTTGTCAATGAGGCCGATAAGTGTGTTTATAGCAAATTCGACAATAAAGGAAATGGGGTTATCATTTGTCTTTATGTCGATGACATGCTCATATTTGGTACAAGTATAGAGCAAGTGGAATTGACAAAAGAATTTTTGTCAACATCCTTTTCTATGAAGGATTTGGGGGAGGCCGATGTTATCTTAGGAATTAAGATAATACGTCAAGGTGGAGGTCTTATGTTAAATCAATCTCATTATATTGAGAAGATTCTCAAACGGTTTAATATGCTTGAGAAAGCTCCTATTTCCACTCCCATGGATCCATGCGAGAAGTTATTACCTTATAAAGGTGTAGCGATTTCTCAATTGGAATATTCAAAGATCATTGGATCTTTGAAGTATGCAATGACCTGTACGAGGCCAGATATTGCTTTTGCAGTGGGTCAGTTAAGTAGGTTTACTCAAAATCCTGGTCCTACCCATTGGAAAGCGGTTAGACGAGTACTTAGATACTTGATAAGAACCAAAGATTTAGGTTTGTTTTATCGTGGAGATCCTCCGGTTTTGGAAGGATATTCTGATGCAACTTGGGCATCCAATAAAGAAGATAATTCTTCTACAAGTGGATGGGTTTTCATGTTTGGGGGAGGTGCCATCTCATGGGCATCTAAGAAACAAACATGTGTTGCAGATTCTACGATGTGTTCTGAGTTTATTGCTTTAGCGTCAGCTAGCAAGGAAGCGGAATGGTTAAGAGATCTCATGTATGAGATTCCTCTGTTGGTTAAGCCGATTTCACCGGTGGCTATCCATTGTGATAGTGAATCGGCTATGAACAGAGCGTATAGTCAAACATATAATGGTAAGTCAAGACATATAGCACTAAGACATAGTCTTGTGCGGGCACTTATCAAGGGAAGGGTCATTTCTGTTGACTATGTTAATACTAAACTCAATATGGCGGATCAGTTTACTAAGCCGTTGAGTAGGTATTCCTTTGATCCTATGGTTCAAGGAATTGGTTTATGCCCATCTTCAACACCATGAGCGAAACCCAATTCAACGCTAGAAGAAACATCTAGTCTTGAATTCAATGTGGATTGATCGCTCATCAGTTGTTGGGAAGTGATTTTAGACCCTTTAATCACTTTGTTCGTGATGTTAAAAACGAGGTAGTAGAGTCGTTCCTCGAAGTCTCCATTTCTAGAGTTATGAAGATCTCTAGATTGAATGCTTTATTCACGAAAGCATGGTATATTAGGGAGAAGCTACCTATATAAGTTCAAGATTTGGCCGTCTTAAAGAAATCAAGGGGCATCTTGTGATTTCAATGAACTTATGAATAGATATGGACACATGGCCTTTAATGTGTCAACGATATAAATTAATGAATTATTTCATGTGTACTACTCCTTCAATTGGTTAGATATATCCGCTTAATTCAATCCGGAAGGACATTAAGGGATATTATCAATTGTAAAGATGCGTGGTACTAGGTGTCAATTCAATCCGGAAGGACATTGGCATTGATGCGTGGAATGGGTTAGTAATTATGGTTTGCTAAAGAAGAAAAGGATTATACACTCTAAATGGGGGAGGATTGTTGGAATTTAGTGTGTATAATAGTAATCGGAAATGATTTAATTAATTAAATTAAATAAATAATTTAATTAAATTAAAGTATATAATCTCAAGGTTGTAAAATATATGTTTTAGTCAAAACATAAAAGTCACGGCTCGTGACTTGGTTCGCGGCTCGCGAAAATACAAAGAAAAGTTTCTGGAAAATTGGATCAGGCCACTCGCGGCTCGCGAGCTAGGTCGCGGCCCGCGACCTCAGTGTTTTTCACGGGACTGTTTCGCGTTTTGCTCTGTTTCGTTATGGTGGTTATAGAATAACTTCCTACGGTTTATATGGTTATTTTAAGCCGTGTTCCTTGAGTCGAATGAGTTGAGTGAAGTGCGATATCGATTCATGAATCGATCTCGTGATTCGCGGATTAACTTGTTGTTTCGTGAAGTGACATTTTACTTCATGAAAGGTTATGAGCAATCTATATATATGGATATTCATGGGATGTAAGATATAACCAATTCTACATCAATATTTCTGAATTTTCTTTTCTCCCTTAGCCTTCAAATAAGAACTTGCAATCCTTATTTGTGTCTTCTCCATTCTTACTTTCCATTAAGTTAATTTATGTCATATTAATCTTCTTGTGCTAGAAGGTTAATGTAATCCTTTGTATCTCAAAGCGAATTTCCGGTTGATTCCCAAGCACCGTTGTAGGGAGGAAATATCGTTTTAGGAAAGAGCATCTCGCCTAGGATTTATATCAAGTTCCACAAAATCTTCTTGTTTACTTTGTTCATAGAAGATTGGTGCATTTGAAGATCTCAAGGGTGGATTATAAGCAATAGTTATTTTGTCATATGTAACTTGTTTTTCTACAACATTGTGTATTATTAATTTATAGTAATTATAAATTAGTATACCTTATACAACATTTAGTTTTTTATATATTATTATTGTTATTAATCAAATATTATATATAAATTTTCAAATTAAAAATTAGTATTTTTAAAATTCAAATTTAAACAAAAATCATGATTTAAACACTAAATTGAAGCAAATAAAATCGATACAATTTGTTTTTTAGTTTCTAAAAAAAGAACTATCGTAGTGGCAATCGCAAATAAGGACAAACAAAAACTTGATTACTAGATGAGAATTACCCAATGAAATGCTAAAGAATACAAATAATAAAGAATATGAAATAAAATAAAACATCCCATTTTTTATTCTTGGTTTATAATAAGCGAATCAAACTGAAAAGGAAAAATAATAATAAAAAAAAACAATCTAAGACGAAGAAGTATAGACGATCAACAACTGGAAGACGACAAAGGTGACTCGGGCGAATAAATGTCAGATGATGCGAGCGATTTTTTAGGTGAGCCGGGCGAATATATGTCAGATGATGCGGGCGAGTTTTCAGGTGAGCCAGGCGAATATAGGTTAAATGATGCGGGCGAATATTCAGGTGACCCGAGCGAATATTTAGGTGACGCGAGCGAATATAGGTTAGGTGATGGGGGCGAATATTCAGGTGACCCGAGCGAATATAGGTTAGATGATGCGGGCGAATATTCAGGTGACCCGAGCGAATATAGGTTAGATGATGGGGGCGAATATTCAGGTGACCCGAGCGAATATAGGTTAGATGATGAGGGCGAATATTGAGGTGACCCGAGCGAATATAGGTCAGATGATGAGGGCGAAAATAGGGGATATTGATCAGATGATGATGCCGGCGAGTAATCGGAAGATGATGGTGTATAATTAGGTGACACAGGGGAGTAATCGGGAATACAGTCGGGAGTAATCGAGTAATCTGGTGAGTCGGACTCGGGAGTACAGTCGGGCGAGTATTCGGGGGATGCTGGCCTATATTTTGATGATGCATCAGTTGAGTGATATTGGGGGCCTGCTGCTGTAGATTGAAGTGACGACGACTCGGGAGTATAATCAGGTGATGCAACGGAATTCTGATCATGGCCATGGTTTACGTTTTCGGGAATAAAAGAGTGATTGTATGTGTGCGAGTACTCGGGAGAGCCCGGTGGTGTGTAATCCGCCATGGTATACGATGCAGATCGATCGCAAAAGAGCTCAAGAATTCTGTTTTTTTTTTGGTCTTGTTGATCACGTAAAAAATTATAAAATTAGGTCAATAGCCCCAATGGATATATATAGGATATAGAGCCGTTATGAATGACTTGGGCCGGGGAAAAGTATTGTACACGGATCAATCGCCCTAAGATTCTTCAAATTTGCCTTGACTAGTATAGATAATGATAACGAAATTTTTTTGGGCGTGGTTAGATACTTGCAATTTACGGTTATTAGGGCATAATCGATAAGATAATAATCATTATAACTAAACATTGTATTAAAGTAACCAATAGTATATGTAACAAAAATAAATGATTATAAAAATACGTATATCGTGATTCAACCATCTTAAAATATCCACTACACTTCAAAAATATTTGTATAATAAATAGAGTTAAAAATAATTTATAAATTATTGAAAAAAATAAAATAAATTATGTATTTTTCTAATAATAAATTAAATAATGTGACCTAATAAGTAAAAATTCAATCTATTTTATACTCACATTTATAAAGTAATAAAGTTAAAAGATATATATATACATTAGTCACAGTAACATTTACATTATCATTGAATTTTATTAAGAATTATTTTATTAGATTGACACGTAAGCATTTTTAAAATTCGATGATGTTTTGTTTTATTATAGATACAGATCAAGATTACCAATATCCATCTCATCCGTACACTAATTGCAAATATGTTCACTATTAGAAGATGTTTAACAGGGCGGCTGGACCAAACGGGTCAAGGGTTGGGTAACATTTTAAAAGGTCTCTAGCGAATAGGGTAATTAACAGGTCGGGTCATTAACGAGCTTTGGTATAAAGGGTTGGGTCGGGTCGAGCTAGATATTTATAGGAATTAGTTGCGAGAGAAAAATGTTAAATCACATTTTAAATATATTTTTATATAATATTATTATATAAATAGGTGGGTCGATACAATAGGCCGGCCATAGGTTTAAACATACTATAACTCGCCCCAACTTGTTTAAATTTAACATTATTTGTCCTAACTTGTCTATTTAAATTTTAACCCGACCTACTTGATATGATCAGTCATCCGGAGACATTCACTACTGTAGTGTTGGAGTTGTATTTATGGTCCTATTTTTGTTGAAATGAAAATCAAATTCCTTGTTGTTATGTTTATATAGGAAATAGGAATGCAAGTGTTGAAATGAAAAGAATTCTGACATTCACTACTGTAGTGTTGATGCTTATATTTAGAGGCTTATATGTATAGTATATATTACTCCATTTAATTTGAACAATTGATTTCACTTAATTTTGAGATTTATAAATCATTCTATTAACATTTTGAACTTCAAATGATGCATATTTGTATAGATCAGAATAGAATATGTCTATTTTCCTTAAAACTTATTACTCTACAACTTCATGCCCAAGGTTTTAAGAATTATGGAAGTGAATCACAAGATGCCTACTCAAATTATAAAGAAAGTTAATTTTAGTATTCAAATTCAAGAATTGTAAATAACACCTATATACTTGAAATTTGCAAATGTTGATACTTGACTGAATTTTACATTGTTTTTGCAATTCTATAAAATTGACCCAATTCCACATTTCCAAATTTAAGATTGGCCAAATATAGTATTTGGCCCAAATCAAAATTTGAAAATGAATTTCATGTTGCCTAGCATACTATAAAGTATTTGTTTTTAGTTAATGTTAGAAGTTAGAAAAGCTTGTTTGTTGGGTTTATTAAAAATAACAAACAAGCACTGTTTTAAAATCTACTATATCATTAAGTGTTATTTAATGCGAAACTTTGATGTAAAAGGAATGTTCATTACATGATTATTGTATTTACAGCCCATTTGTTAAGTGATATTATATGGTGGTAATGGGAATGATCACTAGTGAAAAAAACCTTAAGGGCTGCGGTTTTTTAGCCACTATGGGCTGCGTATTTCGACCCCAGCCATTATTGTAGCAGCCCTTAGTATTAGATAAGGGCTGCGGTCAAAATACGCAGCCCAAAAAAGACTAAAGGGCTGCGGACAGGTCAAAAAACCGCAGCCCTTTAGTCGTTTTTCAAAATAAAAAAAAAATTTTTTTTTTGCTTTTCGTTTAATTCCATTCCAAGACCATCGTTTTTTGGATCTGAAAGAACATCAAATTTGTTCTTTACAATAAACGATCAAGAACATCAAAAAAACCCAGATCTAAAAAAAAACCAGAGAACAAGAACGAAAATTACAACAAATTCGCAAATGAAATTACAACAAAATCTGAACAATAAACGAAATTACAACAAAATAAAGAACAAAAAAAAAACCTTCGATCTTTACAAAAACTTCTAAAAAACATAATCTCAAAAAATGAAATCTGAACAAAATAAAGACAAAAAAAACAAAAAAAACCAAAATTACAACAAATCCCAATTGACATATTAAAAAAAAAACGAAAATTACAACAAAAATTACAATAACCTTCGATCTTTACAATAACCTTCGATCTCTTCAAACGAAATTAGAAGAAATCTTGAAAGGCATTCGAAAATCTTGAAAATCTTTAAAATCTTGAAAGACATTCGAAAATCTTGAAAATCTTGAAAATCTCTTCAATCTCGAAAAATCTTGAAAATCTTGAAGATCTTGAAAATTAGATGATGATCTGAAAGAAGAAGGAGTGCTTGCCATTTTAGAGTATGAAGGAGAAGGAGTGCCCAAGTATAAAACGGCGCATACGAAAATTAGGAAGAAGATGAAAGAAGGGTATTAGGTTTTCTGAAATCAGAAAATTAGGAAGAAGATGAAGAGGCGCCCAAGTATATATGAAACGACGCATATATTAGGTTTTCTGAAATCTTCAAGGAAGGGTATTAGGTTTTCTGAAATCTTGAAGTAAGAGAGGAGAGAGAGGCGCCCAAGTATATATGAAGGAAGGGTATTCTAATTAAAACGGCCCAAGTATTAGGTTTTGGGCTGCGGACCAACTAAAAAACCGCAGCCCTTTTGATTTTTTTTTTAAAATTGAACTATTGGCTGCAGGCATCCTAACAAACCGCAGCCCTTTTGATTTTTTTTTTTAAATTTTGTCTATTGGCTGCGTACACCTTTAAACCGCAGCCAATTAGCCGCAGCCAATAGCTTTTTTTCCACTAGTGGATTTATAGACCTGGCCCTGAGGGTAGCTGAAAAGGACTACCGTTTAGGGCCCTATTTTAAAAATCAGAAAATTGTAATATGAGGGGCCTCCAATACAAGAAAAGTTGGTTTTAGCAACAATAAAAGTCCTTGCTAAAAATCAGATTTCATTGCTAAAATTGATTTTTTGCAACGAATACTATCGTTTCGGGTACAGCCGTAGCTAAAGGTTTTAACAACGACTTTGGTAATTGCAATTGGTTGTACTTATTTGTAACGAGTTTTTTTGTTGCAAAAGAAATGTCGTTGCGATTCCTACAATGTTTCTAGCAAAAAAAAGTTTTTGCCCAATCTTTTTCATTTTTAGCTACAACTTTTATGGTTGTTAAACATCTTTTTTTCACAACAATATAAGTTTTCTTGCAATGCGTGATAGTCTATGTTTTGCAACGATCTAACTGTAGGGAAAAAAATCAAGTAAGATATGTGATTACTGTTTTTAGCAACGACTATTACCGTTGCAAAAAACATACATATTTTTCGCAACGACTTTGCTACCTTATGAAACAACCTACAATCTATATATAAATTAGGTAGTTAAATTAATTAATAATCTATAATAACAACCTAAACTAATATCACCAAATACCATTATATATTAATTCATATCCCAAGATATCACACATCCCAAATATCGTGCGTTCATAATGTACGTAATTCATATACATGTAACGTATTAGGCAATTTTCCAAAATAATTGTCCTACCGTATACAAGTTTTGTATGTAAAAACTTAATTTTCCAAAATCTTAATTTTTAGCAACAACTTTTATGGTTGTTAAATATCTTTTTTTCACAACAATATAAGTTTTCTTGCAATGCGTGATAGTCTATGCTTTGCAACGATCTATTTGTAGGGAAAAAAATCAAAAAGTAAAATATGTGATTACTGTTTTTAGCAACAACTATTACCGTTGCAAAAACATACATATTTTTCGCAACGACTTTGCTACCTTATGAAACAACCTACAATCTATATATAAATTAGGCAGTTAAATTAATTAATAATCTATAATAACCAACTAAACTAATATCACCAAATATCATTATATATTAATTCATATCCCAAGATATCACACGCCCCAAATATCGTGCGTTCATAATGTACGTAATTCATATACATGTAACGAATTAGACATTTTTCTAAAATAATTGTCCTACCGTATACAAGTTTTGTATGCATAAACTTAATGAAAGGCACTTAGAAAAAGTCCTAAAATTTATAAGTGCACATAATTAGTTACTCATAACATTTATAACACAAAACATCGCGCATCTAAAATGCTTGTAAATATCAACAACTTAGTCATTGTCTGCAAAAATTCCAACGAAGAAATGCTTACCTACACCAAGTAATTTTGTTAGTAATTGAAAATCAAATGAACCCTAATATTGAGTACTTTATATGGAAGCATCTCAATTCACAATCAAACCATTTAGCATAATAAGCAAAAAAGCTTATGTTCAATATTCTCCCAAGGACGCCATTAACACAAAAATATCAACCCATACTTTTGGAAAAATTGATAAAAGAAATGAAATGAAGTCGAGCTACTCACCGCAGGGTGTTGACAATCTCTAGATCCAGAGAATATAGTTCTTCAACCTAATTCAAAAGCATTTAAATGTGAAATAATTGCTTATACATTTCTAAAGTGATGCGAAAGAATCAATAGGAAAAGTGATATGAAATTGAATACCACTTAAAGGACTTTCAATTCTTAAAAGAAGAGTAGTAACTTGCAACCTATGACAATACTACAGTTACAATTTTACATTATTGAAAGTGATACATAATCTTGTAAGTTGTAACCAGTAAGTCCTTCTCCCAATAAAAACGTGTAATCTCTATTCTAGCCTTATAATACTATCAAAGAACAGAAGTAGCAAGAATAAATATTTTATTATATTAATGGAAGAATTATACCTAAACACCCTTCACTTGCATTTGCTGTATAAGCTCCGTAAAAACGCCCAACAAGATCTGTGTTGGATAGCCATTATCAGATGAGATAAGCTCCTTCCTCACAAAATCATCAATAAGTTGTTCCACAAGTAAATCCATGTTAAGAAATAACCCACAAACAGAAAAGGGGCTGTCCAAAAACATATACTTAAACAATATATAACTGGTAATTCTCCTTTAAATGAAAATTTGGTTTCAACATGAACAAGCATTGAAAGCCACCAATAGAATAGAATTATTGGCTCCAACTAAAAGAGATCCAATATATATAATTATCCAAAATCATGAGGGTGAGCAGTTATTGTTGTTGATGCATCTCACGTACATAAAAATCAAATGCATAAGTTACAGCTCAACTGCGTAAAGAACAAATTGACATAGCTTTTCTTGTGAAATTTATTATGTTTATCGAATAGAAAGCACCACAACATACCCCCAATGCGTTATAATGTCAGAATCTGTGCAAAAGATTTTTACAAAGAGAGAATTGTATTGATAATGTGTAAAAGGACAACCACATGATTACACAACCTTTTATTTATATAGGCTTCAAGATACTACAACAGGACAAAAACAAAAGGTTGTTACAACATCATGTACCCTATTATAACTTGACTAACTAACTATATCTAACTAATTAATACGAACCCTTGGATGCAGCTTGGAGTAATGAAGTACACGGATTGCCAGATCAGCTTTATTAGGTACGCGCTACTGATGCTGCTGATATTCCTTTTCTCTGAATTGCTATTGTGTATATAATGACCGTCACTTGCTTGTGGATTTCTACTATGATATTATGTTGTGGATGTCTATGCAAGGAGCCTATGTTTAACAACCCCCCCTCTCTCAAACCATAGGTTGCAAACTCCGAGTTTGTGTAGTAATGGTTTGGCATCAATAGAAGGTAGAACCTTTGTAAAGACATTTTCTAATTGATTTCAAGTAGGTAAATAAGACAGTTGTAATAAACCCTCAAGAACCTTTTAGTACATATTCTTTTATTGTGTATCTTTGGTGGTCGATTACTATATATGCATTGTTAACGTGGGTGTGTTGCAGGCTTTCATATAATTTCAGGTACCTCTTTCTCTGAAGAACATATGGAGCCGGGGGACTCTCTGACCGTACTCTCCTACATGGGTATGAGATGCCGTCTATATTCCCACCCCAGACCCTGACCATAGTATATCTATGAGCGGGATACACTGGGTATGATGATGATGATGATGATGATGAACCTTTTCTTTGGTAAAATGACAATCTATGTCAATATGTTTGGTTCTTTCGTGAAAGACTGGTTTTTTACCTATGAATATTACATATTGGTGATCGCAAAATAATGTAACAGGCTTGTTTATAGAAACATCTAACTCTTGTAGTAATACTTACCACTAGTGATTTCTCTATATTCTGCTTCAGAGCTTGATGTAGACATTGTCTGTTGCTTTTTGCTTTTCCAACTAATAGGAGAGTTGCCTAACATCATAACATAGCCAATTATGGACTTTCTTGTATCCACACAAGCTCTCCGATCTGAATTTGAGTAAGGTTGTAATACAAGCCGAGCTTCACCCTTAAGCTTAATCCCTTGTCCACATGTGGAGAAAACATAGTTTAAGGTGTGCAGTAGGGCTTCCTAATGAGAACTCCCAAGTGTTTGCTTAAATTGACTTAGACTTTGGATGCTGTAAGCTAAGTTAGGTCTAGTATTGGTTAAGAAATTTAACTTCCCTACTAGACTCCTATATAATGAAGCATCTTTAAGTAGGGTTCCTTCAGTTGCAGACTATTTTGTATTGAGAGGTAAAGGAGTGACAACATGTTTAATATCCTTTCTTTGAAAAGCAGCTAAAAGTTCCTTAGTTTACTTAAGCTGAGTGAGGATCATTCAATCATTTTGATAGCTTATTTCAATACCAAGGAAAAAAATGTAAGTCTCCTAAATCCTTAATGGTAAAAACTCTGTCAAGATGTTTCTTCAGAAAACTTATTTCTGTAATGTCATCACCTGTAACAATAATGTCATTAACATGAACTGCTATAATAGTGATTTGGTGATTTTTTTTCTTAAGAAATTAGGAATAAACATTCTTGGATTGAACATATCCCAAAGATTTCAATTCATCAAGGAGTTTCATATACCACTATTTAGATGCTTGTTTAAGTCCATAAAGGGACTTTTTCAAAAGACAGGCTTGATTAGGTTGACATGCTACATGTTCTGTCGCTTTCATATACACTTCTTCATGGAAGTCAACATGAAGGAAGGCATTGTTAATGTCTAATTGGTGAACCTTCTATTTAGAACTAGCCGCAATAGCTAAGACACAACTAACTATAGACATCTTTACTACAGGGGAAAAGGTTTCCTAATAATCAATGACATGATGTTGATTATAACCTTTACCAACCAGCCTGGGTATGTATCTTTCTAGACTGCCGTCTGATTTCAACTTTATTTTGAAAACCCATTTATTACCAATGGCCTTTTTGCCTTTAAGTAGATCTACTATTTCCCAAGTTCTATTCTTTTTTAGTGCTTCAAACTGTTTCTTCATAGCTTTCATTCATTCAGGTTATTGTGAAGCTTGATTATAGGCTTTAGGTTCTATATATTGCTCATACAAAGAGGAAATATTATGAAGTGATTGGGAAATAGTATTGTTGTTAACAATATTACACCAGGATTGACAAGCATAGTCTTCTAGATGCTTAGGTGTATGGATTTTCCTAGTACTTTTTCTAGGGACTTTTAAGATGTTAGCTTCAGTTTGTATAAACTGTTGTTTATTTTTGGTGTTAGTTCCAGTGTTAATAAACTGATAGCCGGTTTTCTAGCGCGTCGTAAACACTAAGAACCAAGCTATGCAAACAATATTTATAATCACCCTAATACTCCTACAACGAGAGTAATGGTAAGTCGGGGGTCGAACCACAAGGACAAGGGATGCTAGAATAAAGACTCTGTGTGGGAAAGGTTGTATGGAAGGTTGGAAGGTGGGTGAACTATACTAAGAACGAGGGTAAAGCAATGAAAGAAAGCGGGGATTAGGCTAGGTCCACCCTAGGTAGGTCTATTGGAAATAGAGGTAGGTTAGGTCAAGGGAGATCGAACGAAGATCGATCGAGACACTCTAGTATCGGGGGGAAGTTAGTGACCTATAGCCATGCTAACGACCCATAATCGCCTTATGTCTCACTAGGAGTGGCAGGACAAGACTCGAATCGAATATCTACCAATAATCATCATCAACCTAAGCACTAATCCTAAACATTAAACACAAGTCCAAACCAAGGGTTTCTCTAACTCAAAACCACTAAAAGAACTACTCTAGCATATTGAAGCTAACTACAACTAAAATCATGAGAGATATCATGAATGAAAGCATTAGGTTAAGAAGAAAAACCAACAAGAAACAAGAACAAAACAATAAATACAACTACAATCTACTCTATAAAGCAATAAGAAAAGCAAGAAGAAGATTGAAGAACAAATGAACAATAAATAAAGACAATCAAAGCAAATGTAAAGAAACCATTAAAGAACATCAAAATGAAAGTACTGAAAGCAAGAAATGATAAAGTAAAGATAAACTTACTTAAACTTGAAACTTGAATGGAAAGAATGTAAGATTACAAAGCTTAAATGAAAATGAGAGAGAAAGAACACTAAACTAGGGCATGAAATTGAAATGGAAAACAACAAATTGATGTTCTAAATTGAGAGGGTTTCTCTCAAAATAGACATAAGTATTTCTATAGAAATTGGGGTTTAAATAGGCTCTAAAATAAAGGCTCAAAGGCCCTTTAGTGTTGGCTTAAAAAGCAAAAGAAACCCGCAAAAAAACATGGGCTATCGTAGATGCATCGAAGGAAAATGCTATGCGTTCGGTCGAATATAAGGTTATTCGTAAAAACAAAAACATTAGCACATAAAATGCATCTGACACGCCTAACTATTGTATGGAACTATATAGGATGCCCAACTTTCAATAATTTTACTAAAGTTGACCAAGTTGACCAAGTTTTTCTAAAGTTGACCGAACTTTTGTGATGCTTCTGTGAATGTCTCACAATGTGCGTCGAACTTTAACAAGGCCTCCACGAATGTCTCAAAATGTGCGTCGAACTTGAATGTGGCTTTTGAGGATGTCTCGAAATGTGAGTCGAAGTCTCGAACACTTGGATTTTGACCTCAATGCCTTCGAAAACACCAGTAACAACTACGAAACAACCCGAAGACAAAAACGAGGTAAAATCACACGTAATGTGCATAAAGCAATTAAAAAACGCAAAACTCGACATTAAAATGATGAGATAAATGTGCTCTAAAACGAGCACGTCAACTCCCCTAAGCTAAACAGTTGCTAGTCTCTAGCAAAAGAACTAGCAAGGAAACGCTAAAGCATAGGACAAAACAAACCTAAACTACGAAAAGTTATAAAACCTAAGACTCACTTTCGTAGGAATCACGGTCACACTTAACACGTACGACAAGCCCTTTAAACCTCTAGGTCTCCCATAGAGGACGATTAGGGTCTCGTGAGGATTTTCAGAAGGAGACCCACAAATCCAAAGCAATGCAAATGCAAGGATGCAAAATAAGCAACTAAAAATTACAACGTAAAATCTAATGTGCTGCAATATAAGGTGAGTGGAAATCAAAGCAACACGAGCTGTGCACGAGCAAAACTCTTCCCTAGCCATAGGCGTGCAAGTACAATTGTCTCAATAGAGCACAATACCAAGAAGAATGACTAATTCCACAAACTCAAGATCACTAGGGTAAGCAACATCACAGGAAATGCAACCCCTTACCTAGAGAGGTCACAAGTCTACGCTCCCCGGGTCATTACTCAAAAGATGTGAGAAATATGCATTCACGCTCATGTGTTTGATTATGGTTCATGTTTCGCTTATAATCTTCCGACTAAAGATGATTCGGGAATCAAACACCTAATAGGGAAATGGGGATTATGTCATATCTTACTCCAGCATAGATCAAACTAAACGGACCAAGTCGAACAGGTTAGCATATGGTTGTAATGTTGGCTTAGGGTTAAGGTGGGATACAATTGGGAATGTGGAGCTAAGTAGAAGATAGAAAGTGACCCTAAACGAAACATCCACAAAGATCTCATGACAAATCAACAAATAGTGTATCCATCAACCATAATAACCCAATAATTTCATGTAAGCACAATGGTCTCTATCATCAAACACCAACAAAAATCTGAAATCTCATAAGCATAAGTGTTTTGAAGCTTATCTTCTAATGATAAATCGACCTCCTCTTTTATATAAATGTATGCGTGTAAAACTCAATGAAAAACAAGAGAGAGGTCTTATCAAACAAAGAATATGTATGACTAATCATATTACTAACCACGAGAGGATGAATGGAGAAATAATAAGAGTTGGATAAGAACGAGTAGAGTCATATGAAACCAACAACCAATACTATAACCAATAACCCACAAATCACTGTAGCACACAAAAACCCCACCATCACTAAGCTATCCTCTAGGTAAGGAGAGGGAACAATTTGGCTCATGTGGAGGTTACATAATGTGGCTACAAAAGAAAAGGATAAGGTAAAAACTTGGCTTATCTTAAAGTCAGACTGTGTTCAATGTAGGTTATTTGGCTATGTATCTCAATACTAGCGAACATGTTATCATCCTTGGTCTCAAGAAAAGCCGACTACGTTGGAGAACAACCGACACAATACATAGATCCCCTAACTAGCACTCATAATGGATGGAACTCGCAAGGAGTCCAAGAAGGCTCAATCCTCACAAGCTAGACGAAATGTGCCTCTAAAGGTAGTCATACAAGCCACCAACCAAGCAAACCCAGATCCCCCAAGCTATGTGGAAAAAAGTCAGACTCTAGGTCCCAAAACATGCACAAGCCTAAGGAAATACGAGTTTGCATAAGATGGGATCACAGAAGTACATACAAGAAGTTCACATGCTAATTTCACAACTCAACCATCTTATTGAAAACTAAACATAAATATGAAATGTATACACTATATACAAAAAATATATACAATGAACTAAAGTATAACCACATGAAACTAAATGTACAAATGATAAGTGAAATTATTTGCACTTATCCGCATCAATTTCATGCTCCTTATACGTTGTTTTAGTGGGATTTAGGCATGTTATTAGTGGTTTGTTGCAAATTTTGTCTCGTGAGGTTGATTTTGTGTTTTGTGTGATATATGAGGAATAATTGGGGGTTTTTGTTAGGTTTCGGAGCTATAAAAGGGTGAAGGTTTGGAGAAATAGCCTAAGACCCGTAAAATATGTGAAGAGATCGTTGCTCGCTTGAAGATGTTCAACAATGAAGATGGGCAAAAGAGAAAAGAATGGAAAAGTGCTTAAAAGACAAAAGTTTGGAAGTGAAATTTGATACATTCTCACTCTTTTAGCCGTAACTTTTGATAAAGAGATCACATTGATGCAAGATTTGTAGCATTGAAAAGTCGACTTCAACAGCTTTCCAACAGTATATTATATGTCCATATCCGATAACCGTGCAAGAAATGACGGTCATTCAACGCTCGTCACTTTTCCATCATAATGCATTTTTGACGGTTTTTCTTCTGTATTTTTGGAGCCATTATATATAATTGCGGTTACTATTATTAATTCCTGTCTTAGACCATTTTATTTTTCTGCTTTCTTTTAGTTTTTTTCTCTCAAGTTCTTAGTAGTGTCCATTGTTAAAATATCATTTTCTTGCATCGTACTTTCGGTTTCTTGAAGATTTTCGAAGCTTTCTTTGTTGGACATCATATTTTGCAATTGGATTTGGTAATCACTACAAGAAAAAGGTTTTTGGGCGACAACAATATTGACTTTTGGGCTACAATTTTATTTTGTGGCACATACATAGAGTTGGGCAAATTTCCATTTGTGGCCAAAAGAATACACTTGGACGACAAATTTTGTATGTGTGGCCAGATGTACACTTGGACTTCAAGTGTATTTTTTTTACGCCCAAAGGTAAACTTTAGGCTACAAATTAGCTTTTTAAGGCCCAAAATTGACACTTTAGGCTACAAATTTATCATTTGTAGTATATACATTTAAACTACAAATTTGTTGCAAAAATTCAATTTATCTCACGAATTAATTTTTTGGTTTTGTTTTCCACCCAATCTCACCATTTCCCTAAAAATAGAAAATAACTCCTTTTAAGTAACTCCTCCCACTAATAACTCCTCCCACTCCCTTGCTTTTCATTTCCCACCCAATTTCCAAGGATGAAACTTCCTTCATATGAGTCACTCCTCCCACTCCTCATTCAATTCTTCATATATTCAGATTTTTAGTCAATTTCATTTTCCTTTAACGAGTTCATATGTTCAAGAATAGAGGTAAGTTGTTCGTCTTCATTTGTTGGCTCTGTTTTCATTTTTCACTTAAAATTTTTGATTAGGGCTTTCAATTAGCAATCTTCTCATTTCATTTTCAATTAGCGGTCAAATTCATCTTTGCTTTTTTATTTAAGATTTTCGATTAGGGTTTTCAATTAGCAATCTTTTCACTCCCTTCATTATAGTTTTTTGTCCCTAAATTCTTCAATTTCTACCTTTTTTAGGGTTTTTTTATATCTAAGTACTTATTTGAAAAAAATTGTTTCTACCACCATCTTGCTCAAAATTATTGGTAGAAATAGACCTTGAAATTTTCGAATTTGACATTCCTTTACATCGAGCCTTTTCTATCATCTCGATTTGGCTTAGAATTTGTACATATGTTTCTGAAATATATCTGAAAAAAAACTGTTTTTTTGGTTGTTGTTTTCCGCATTACATGATACTTACAATAAACTTGTTACTTGGTAGATTGTATTTCAATGAAGGCATGTTACTCATTATGGGGAATTGATTAATTTCTTGCAAATCGTGAAAGGTTAATTTTTTTGTTGCCACTACTAAAAACGTTGCCTATACCTACACTTAAATCGCCTCACTTAATTTAGTGTAATTGTCTTATTTTAGTTAGGCACGCTTATAAAGCGTGGGAATCATAGCAACGCTTAATAAGCGTGAGCAAGAGCTGTTAATGTTAGGCACGCTTATTAAGCGTGACTAAGACTATTAAATTTAAAAACCCAAAATGATTTAAAAGCTAAGTTTTCTAAAAACCCGCCGGTACATTAGGCTCTTCATATTTTCCTTCAACGCAAACTTGCTACCCCAATTTCTGAAATTTTGCCCTAATTTCCGAAAATTGTTCCTTCAAATAATTCTCCTTCAAGTTCTCCTTCTACGCTTCATCGTGGTCTTCATCGTTTGTCTTTTATCTCTAAGTAAGTTTTCATATGGTTTTTCATTTTCTTGTCTTAAATTTCAGAAATTTGTTTATATTTCCGAAAATTGTTACCCTTCATGATGGCCCATTTGGTTTTGATGATAACATAAACTTTAATAAACAAACATATTATGTCTTTGAGATTGTTTTGATAGGTCAAATATCCGATCTCTATAAGGGTCGTTGATGGACCATTAAACGTTGAAAAGGGATGACTAAGTTACTGTTCCAAGATCAAGTCAGAGTTCGAAGATTGGTCAAACGGAGACAGTGCAATGTTCCCAGATCAGCGGTCAGAGAAGAAGTCAACAAAAATAATTAAGGAAATAATTTTTATTTTTTATTTTTCTTTTTTAGTTTTGTTGTGCGGATGAATAAATCTAGGATGCACAAAGGAATTAATTAAGGAATTAAGATAACTAACTCCTAAAATAACTCCTCCTAAAAAGACTCCTTAAAATTAGGATCTTGGCTATTTTTAGCTAAAAGACAAAAGAAATTTGGAGTAACCACCAAATTCTTACCCACTCTCCCACTGTTAATGCCCACTAATCCCTCATCTATAGATCATGGGTTTATGGCATGACATGATCCTAAATGGGTATTTAAGAGACTTTTCACAACCGGCACAATTTGAGAAATACTCTCCAAATTGTCGAGTGCCCTATTTCAAGATCCATGGAGATTGGGAGAGAAATATTCATGTATAATCTATCGAGTGCTCCCACAATATATCTCGTGAGATCTAAATCAAGGAGAGGAAAACATTGAGTGTTGTTAATCGTTAATTAATTCCGAAAATATTTCCTTGTGCTATTCTTGTTTGTTCATCCAATTTTAGATAAATCTTGTATGGGTTTATTTGAGAGAATTTTTGATTAGACTTGGGTAAGTCTAAAGGGGAAGAGAGAAGAGTAGAGAGAAGGAGAATTTGTAATTAGACTTGGGTAAGTCTAAAGGGGAAGAGAGAAGAGTAGAGAGAAGAGAAACGGTAAGGAGTTACCGAGAGAAGAAAAAGAGTAGAGAGAAGAGAAAGAGTAGGAGAAATTATTTTATGTAATAGAGAAGTGATTTACAAAAAATAATAGAGAAGAGAAATCCCTAGTGGGTCGTGGTTCTTTCTCCCACGTTAAATCTTGGTGTTCCTTTTAGTTTTCTTTAAATTGTCTTGAGTATTTTTATTATTCAAATTCCGCAAGAAAACAGGGCAAAAATACTCCAAAGGCGAAAGTAACAATTCATTCCCCCTCTTGTTACAGTTCATTGTCTCTACGTATTTCTACAATTGGTATCAGAGCCCTGTTCCTCTTTTAATCAGGAAACCCTGAGAGCAGTATCTTGGTGTATTAGAGATGATGAAAATGAACGAGCGCATGGAAGAAGGGTACTCTACTCAGAGACCACCAATGTTCGATGGCAAATTCTATACATATTGGAAAAACAGGATGAAGATCTTCAACAAAGCCGATTTACGCAAAGCCATGATAGCTGCGTGGGGGAAATCCGAAAGTGAGACCGAAACCGAAACTCCCGTTGAAGAAGAAGAAGAAGTAGCCAATCTATGTCTCATGGCGACGCATGATGAAAAATCTAAAGGAAAAGAGGTATTGTCTACTGATCCATTTTCTGATTATTTATTTAAATTGGATAAACATAGATTAATTAAAATGATTTTAGAATCTCACGAAAATATAGAAAAACAAACAGCCATCTGTCTCAAAACTGAAAAAGACCTTAAAGCGTGCAAAGACCAAATATCCTACCTTAATTCTTTTAGGTCCGATGTGCAAACTCGATTCTTTGAATTGCTTGATAATAATGTGATGTTAAAAGAAGCCATAGAAAAAGTTAAAGAAGAAAACATCATGTTAAATATTGAACTAAATGAACTTAAGCAATTTGAGATGGAAGTGAATTACCAGTCTAATAAGGAAATTAAATGTGTATTTCTTCAAATGAAATTAGACCTAGAATCCGACTTAAAAGAAAACGATCGACTTAAGCTTGAATTAAATTCAAGAGATAAAGGGAAAATTAGAGAAGTTCCCAAATGGATTCTTAATGCTAAAACCAAAGGTACCGAAGGTCTAGGATATAACAAACATGATAAAAAGAAAAAGGTCTACGTTGATCTCCCAAGTAAAAAGGTTTGTTCCTTTTGTGGCAAAACTAGGCACCTAATACATCAATGTTTAAAAAAGGAACAACACAACAAAACGAACCAAATATATGTCGATAGAGTTTGGATTAAGAAATTTGATTCTTGTATAATCGACATGGAACCCAAGGATGGCTGGGTTCCACCTTCTAACAACTAAGTTCGTTTTGCAGGTTCTAGTGAGGGGGAACAGCTCATGGTATCTCGACAGTGGCTGTTCCAAGCACATGACAGGCGATAGATCAAAATTTCTCTCACTAGAAGCCTATGATGGAGGAACTGTGACCTTTGGCGATAACATGAAAGGTGAAATCATTGCTAAAGGCAAGATAGGAAGGTCAAGTTCCCATGCTATAGATAATGTATTTTTGGTCGAGAATTTAAAACACAATCTTCTAAGTATTTCACAATTTTGCGACAAAGGTAACTCTGTAAACTTTACTTCAGAAAAGTGCATCATTTCTAGGAACGACACAGGAGACATCATTCTGGAAGGAATCAGAAAAGGGAACACCTACGTGGTGGACCTGCACACTGTTCCTAAAACCAGTCTAACATGTCTAAGTATTATAGAAGATGACCCTCTTCTTTGGCATAAACGATTAGGTCATGCTAGCTTTTCATTGCTTAATACTTTACGTACTAAAGACCTAGTAAGAGGATTACCGTCCCTAAAATTTCAAAAGAATGAAGTATGTGATCCTTGTGCTAAAGGAAAACAAGTAAGGTCATCCTTTAAACTTAAAAATGTCGTGACCACCTCAAAGCCACTTGAATTAATTCATATGGATCTTTTTGGACCAATGAGAATCCAAAGTCGCAGCGGTAAGCGATACGTTTTTGTTATAGTTCATGATTATAGTAGATTTACATGGACAATATTTTTATCTAGCAAAGATGAGGCGTTTGATGAATTTGTTGCATTCGCAACTAAAATTCAGAAATCTAGTAACAATCAACTAGTCCACAAAAGATCGGATCATGGTAAAGAATTTGAAAAATCAAAGTTTATGGATTATTGTAATGAGCATGGTTTAAGTCACAATTTCTCCGCACCTAGAACACCACAACAAAATGGTGTGGTTGAACGTAAAAATAGAACCTTAGAGGAAATGGCTAGAACTATGTTAATTGCTAGTGGTCTACCTAGAAATTTTTGGGCCGAAGCCGTTAATACTGCATGTTATATATTAAACCGAGTTTTAATTAGACCAATCACTTCTAAAACCCCCTACGAATTATTTAAAGGAATTAAACCTAACATTTCATATTTTCGAATCTTTGGATGTCCATGTTTTGTGCATGTAAATGGAAAACGAAATGTAGGAAAATTCGATGAAAGAAGTGATGAAGCGGTATTTCTTGGCTATTCATCTCATAGTAAAGCATATAGAGTTTATAATAAGAAAACAATGTGTGTTGAAGAATCTGTTCACGTTATATTTGAAACTAACTTTATGACAAGTAAACAAGAAACAGGTGATTTTAAAATAGGTCTTGCAAATCTAGAAGATGATGAAAACATACACAAGGAGCAAGATCTAGTTGAACAACAACAGGTTCTGAATGCTGAACCAAATCAAGAACTGGAGCCACAGGCAGATCAGGAACAGCCTGCAGTTCCTAATCCAGAAATTCCCAGAGAAATTCAAGAAGAAAGAAATGATGGTGAACCAAATCAGAATCAAGTCAGTGAGCCTGCTTCCACGTCTGTCTCCACCAGAGACTTTGTTCCAAGACCGTGGAAACACCAAAAATCACATCCACTTGACTTGATCATAAGCGATATGGGAAAAAGCATACAAACAAGGTCATAAATGAGAAACTTTTGTGCACACTTTGCTTTTCTTTCAACAATGGAACCCAAGAATCATGAAGAAGCTCTACAAGATTCGGATTGGGTGGTAGCTATGCAAGATGAATTAAACGAGTTTGAAAGAAACAAAGTATGGCACTTGGAACCTAAACCCAAGAACAAAAAGATTATTGGACTTAAATGGGTATTCAGGAACAAGCTGGACGAACATGGCACAATCGTTAGAAACAAAGCAAGGTTGGTGGTAAAAGGTTATAATCAACAAGAAGGAATTGACTATACTGAAACTTTTGCTCCCGTAGCTAGATTAGAAGCTATTAGAATTCTTATTTCTTTTGCTGCTTTCATGAATCTTAAATTATATCAAATGGACGTAAAATGTGCATTCTTAAACGGGTTTTTAGAAGAAGAAGTATATGTGGAACAACCACCTGGCTTTGAAAACCCAATTTCTCCGGATCACGTCTACAAGCTTGATAAAGCTCTTTATGGGCTAAAACAGGCACCTAGACAATGGTACGAGAGATTATCTAAGTTTTTGATTGAAAATAAGTTCATACGTGGTAAAATTGATAAAACCTTATTCTTTAAGAATAGAGGTACGAATATTTTAGTTGTTCAAATATATGTTGATGATATTATCTTTGGTGCTACTAATGAATCGTTATGTAAGGAATTTGCTGACCTAATGAGTAATTAGTTTGAAATGAGTATGATGGGAGAATTAAATTTCTTGGTTTGCAAATTAAACAAACTGCTAAAGGTATCTTTATTCATCAACAAAAATATATAAAAGAACTTCTAAAGAAATATGGACTAGATAATGCTAAGACAAACCATACACCCATGGCCACTAACATTAGATTAGACGAAGACTCTAACGGTATTAATGTTGACCAAACGATGTATAGAGGCATGATAGGATCACTACTATACTTAACAACTAGTAGACCCGATATATCCTTTGTGTTGGTTTGTGTGCTAGATTTCAATCAAATCCTAAAGAGTCACATCATACGGCAGTTAAAAGAATTCTAAGATATTTAAAGGGAACATATGACTTATCCCTATTTTATCCTAAAAGTGATGTCTATGACTTGAAAGGGTATAGTGATGCAGATTACGCAGGTGATCTTGTGAATAGAAAAAGCACTTCAGGAATGGCACAGTTTCTTGGATCTTGTTTGGTATCATGGAGTTCCAAGAAACTGAACACAATAGCTTTATCCACTGCAGAAGCTGAATATGTAGCAGCAGCAGCCTGCTGTTCCCAAATGCTTTGGATTAAACAACAGCTAAGAGATTTTGGTATTAAACTTGAATGTGTTCCTATTTATTGTGATAATACTAGTGCTATTTGCATTTCAAAAGATCCGGTGCATCATTCTAGAGTTAAACATATTTATATTAGACACCATTTTCTTAAGGATAACGTAGAGCATAAAAATATTATTGTTAAACATGTCAATACTAGTGATCAAGGTGCAGATATTATAACCAAACCGCTTCCAAGAGAACAATTCGAAAAGATGAGGTTGGAGCTAGGTATGATCAAGCTTCACTAAAGTTTAATGCTAGTATTTCTCCTCAAAACATCTTGAAAAATCGGAAGGGTTCAATCAACCACAACAACCAAGATTGTTTATTCAATCATTGCGAGATTTGGGTATGCTTCTATTTAAGTATATGTCTTAAACTTTATCTTGATTGCTTGCATGTTTGAGTTGATTAGACCAAGTAGCATAAATTTATTTTATATTACTTTATATTATATTCCACTTATTATGTTTTATCTTTCAAAAACCACAAAAATATTTTTTATTTTCCACAAATTCCAGCATTTTCTTTATTTTATTTCGGTGAG